>PVHP010000206.1:0-70864 GCA_004024765.1 Zapus hudsonius
AAAAAAAAAACAATGAAAACTTCAACCCACCTGCAAACAGAAACCATCACCCCAGTTGGTCACAAATGTTCACCAATTATGATGGTTTGGATGTGAAATGTTTCCTAGAGCCTCATATTATGATCCAGCCTCATACTTAATCCTCAGCCAGTGGAACTTTGGGAGGTGGGGCCTTGCTGGAGGAGTTGTGTCACCAGGGCAGGCCTTGAGGTGTTACAGCCCAGCCCTCTGTTTGCCACAGTTAAGTAGCTCACTCTTCTTCCTCCCTGCTGCTGTGGAGATGTGAAGTCCACTCTATGCTCCTACCATGATTTCCCCACCATGATAAAACTTTCCCTTGAAATACAAACTGGAGAGAAACACTTTCCTTCCATTAGCTGCTTCAGGCCAGGAGTTTTGCCCCAGCAAGGAGAAGGTAACTGCTATACCAATGTATTTTTAATCTCCTCCCTCATAAAAAATGCCTTTAACGTTCCTGCAATAGGTTTGCCCATGTGTATAAAACGTCTAGTATTCAGAGGAGGGAGTATGTAGAAAGAAAATGTGAAAGAAGAAATTAAATCTACATCTTGCCCAAAGTCATCCCTTAGAAGCATCATAACCATCAGAAAAAAGCCAATGTGTGGAGCTGGAGGGATTCTAAGTGGTTAGAGGTGCTTGCCTGCAAAGCCTGACGTCCTCGGTTCCATTCTCCAGTACTTGTGTAAAGCCAGACGCACAACGTGGTGCATGTGTCTGGAGTTCATTTGCAGCAGCTGGAGGCCCTGGGGCCCATTCTCTCTGCCTCTCTATCTCTCTCTACTTGCAAATAATTTTTTTTATTAAAAGTTAATGTGTGGAGCTGGAGAAATGGCTCAATGGTGCTTGCTTGCAAAGCCTGATGGCCCCAGGTTCAACTCCTCAGTACCCACATGAAGCCAGAGGTACAAAGTAGGGCTTGTGTCTGGAGTTTGTTCACAGTGGCAAGAGGCTCTTACATGTCCATTCTCTCTTTCTCCTTCTTTTTCTTTCTCTTTCTCTCCTTGCAAATAAATAAAAGCCAATGCGTGCATAGTTTCTTTGATGAGAAAAAACTTGCAAAGTCTTGGCATCCTAACGGGCCTCCGAGCCTTCCTGCCATCAGTCTGGCACATCGAGAAGCGCTGAGGCCCACAGTTCTGCTGGGCACCAGGGAGGGCTTCAGGGAGGGCCTTGCTACAGCTGCCTCTGTCCGGACTGTTCAATCATCACTCACCCTGTGCCTAAGGAAGGATTCTGAAGTCGAAAGATAATTGTCATACTGTCTCACTATTTTCCATTATAAATTAATGACATCTGTAACACTGAGTCATAAAACGGCTGTCCAAAAACCGTATTAAAAATTACATGGGACTGATTTTTGTAAGTGGCCTCTTGACAAACACATTACCCACCCTTTTCCATTAAGGCCTTTAGAATTTTGATCTACAGCTGGCCTTGGAAAATTGGGAATTGTGTTTCACTTCATGAGATCTAACAAGTTATTATGGTTCAAAAAAGGGGAATAAATTGGAACTGAGCAGGATTATTAGACTGGACTTGTTATTGTTAACCCTTCAAGAGCTACTGCACTAAGGAACCCTTTTCTATGGGGGTACTCAGATACTCAGAGCTAGAAGGGCATGGGAGCTACATTACCCCAAGGAACTGAAGTTCATACAGACCAGTTGATGAAACTACTAGCACTTCCTGGTGCCTTGTGTGACTAGGAGGGAGCAAAGCAAGCATGGAGAGCAGAGACTCGAAAAAAGCTCTTTCAGAATAGCACCTTTTCAAGAAGGCAAGTATTAAATGTTCTACGAGTTTGTAAGGTTGAAAGACTAATTAACAAATTTGATTTCAAGTAGTATATAAGACCATTAACATGGCCTGAGACTTTAACTTTTTTTTTTTTTTTGTAACCAGGGACGCTGAGCTGCCCTGGCTTTCTGTTCTGCCTATTCCGTTATCCCATGGAAAATGAAAATAAGACTTGCTGTTTTATATGAACTGACTGCCTTTCTCATCTGTACTCCTTCCATCACCAAATTCATTCAAACCCATGACTTCATACTCACATCCACATGTATCGGCTCCTTGTGTCTCTTTCACTAGTGCATATAGGGATTTAAATGCTTGTGGATGGTATAAGAATACATATGGGAAAGTGTCTGGCACACAGGTTCTATGGCTTTCAGGTCTGGACTGACTGCTAACAGCAAGCAATACCGTTTCTTCTTCACCTGTCCAGCAACCTGAAGGCCTAAGGACCTAACACATCCTCAGTGAATTCCTTCGTAAATGATGCAAATAAAATGTTGTTTTTTTTTCTTGTTAAAGAGTTTATTTTTCTGTTACTTTTAACATTTTCATATGTGCATATAATGTATTTTAAGCTTATTTGCCCCATTACTCTCTCTTACCCTCCTTCTTTCCAAGGAATACCTTTCCTACTTTCATGAAATAAAGCACTGTACTTATGTTCAAGACTGTGTGAGAATTCCTATCCAGAGCTGGGCATGGTGGCACACGCCTGTAATCCCAGCACTTGGGCTGAGCTAGAAGGATAGTTGTAGATCAGGCTAAGCTACACAGAGAGACCTTGTCTCATTAAAAGTTAATAATAATAATAATAATATAATAAAGTCCATGTCTAGCATGAGATAAAAAGGGGGAAAAAGGAAAGAATTGGTGATCATTTTGCTTTCAATGTTAGGAATAAAACAAGAATGAAACAATTGAGTCTTCTGACCCTCTAAGTATACAGAAAAGCATCTTACACGTAAACAGTCACATCACCCTCCTGGTCAAGAACAAGTTAAAAAAAGTTAATCCCTTCTGGACTCTAAGAACACAGTCCAGTGTCTTCACTGAACTTTTATTAATAAAGGTGCTGAGCAACCCGCATCCACTTTCTCTAATCAACACTAGTTCCCATGGCTCCCCTGGCCTTGCTGGGCCTGCTGCTTCCAAGTCCCCATTTGCCCCATTTTCATGTCCTCCAACAGTGCACATGTGTCACAGGGAACGGATGCTCTGTCCTCAGGGATCCAAGCATGTCTCCATGCTGCTCCAACTCATGGCAGAAAGCATGGCAGAAAGCAAAAGGGGAAACAGGTGTGAGCCAAAATACTGGAGCACAAGGGGCAGACACACTTTGCAACAATGTGTTCTCACAGTGACCATGCCGCCCCCATGAGAGCAAGCTCTCCCTCCCACCAGCCAGAAAGAACACATCCCAGTACCTGGCTTGGGCATACTAGGCAAACATTAAGCTACAACCACAGCTCTTAGTATATTTTTAGTAATGTTGCTTAGGATTTGCTGAAGACAAGGAAGGAGATACGACTTTCTTGGCAATTGCCGTCAATGCTGGGATCTGAAAAATCCAGATTAAACACATGAGTGTTCGTATTTTGTGGTATGTGATACCATTTTCTTGTCTGTTTTCCTTAAATCAACATTTTGATTGAATAGTTCTCAGTTTAAAATTCTCCAAAATGTTGAAAATGGGTGATGGATACTTCAATTTTCATTCCATTCCTCCCCTTTTGATAGTTCTAAAATTTTCATGAAAATGTTTTCTTTAAAATCTATACACACACACACATACACTTCTCATGATCCCTGCTCTGAGAAGCTGATTAGTGTAAATTGTACAAATTAGTGTAAATTGTACAAAAAGCACCCTTTTGGATATAATTTTAAGTTTTCCTAAAAATAACCATGTTAGTCACACACCCACCGAGGGGCGGCAGCTGAGGAATGCGAAGTCATGGCAGATGGAGATGAGTCACGGTGGGAAGTGAAAGAGACGTGAGTGGCACCGGAACAGATAGTGACATCCACTCCAGAGGACATGCTTCAAAGTAAGCGTTTCATCAGCTGCTGGGAGAGGCCAGGCAGTTGGTAGCAAACCGCACTACTAGGTGACAATGAAAACTTCGGAAGCGACAATTCAGTTTTTGTTGTTTATACCCAGGAGGAAGGAATACACACATGGAATGCTGAGTCAAAGGCAAATATGCAGTCTCATAGGTGACTAAGGACTCCAGAATGCATTCAGTGCTTCAAAATCCAGATTAATGTCACCTACATAATAGACATTCAGAAATTCCAGAAAGACATGCTTTGGTACTTTTTTAGATTTCTGCAATACTATGGTTTAACCACCAGGATGCATGCATACATTCGGGGGATGTGAACAATCCTACAGCACCTCAACCCTTCCTCTAGTTAAGACAGTCAGTTACAAACTGCATGTAAAGCATTCTCTAAGATCGTCTTCATTGCGATAACGAAGAGATTTTAGAGATGCCAGAGTCCTCTCTGCAAAAGTTACTGCCTTCTATAAGAATGCCTATCTATGGGATTACTAAGAAGAAACTTTACAGGAGTCTCTAAACTGGCAAATAATATTGTTTAACTTCTGGAAGAATATACCTCATAGGGGCAACTGCCATGCCCCAGGTTGAGTACAAGAAGTCACACGTGAACTAAGAAACACTGCCCCTGTGTCCAGGGAATAGAGAAAAGGTAAACAGACACCTGCCTGGCTCACCTCCAGAAATGTGCTGCTGGGGAGGAAAGTGCAGCACCCTTGTAGATGTCTCTTGTTGGATGAGGACCCACTCTGCCCTAGGACATTCCCTGAGAGAGGACTACTGGAGCTGCCTGCCTGGAGCAGGGCCATGGGCAGCCCAAAGCTGTCCCCCAGGTCTCCCCGGAGCTCACTAGAACCATATGTCAATGCATTCACAATCCCAGATCACAAAATGCCCTTTCTCAGATCCAGATAAGTTTATGTGGACTGGGTACTTCCTTTCAAAGACCCTTGGCATTCAGTGATACCAAGTCCAAGTACACAAGACAGTAAGTTCTCTCAGGCAACTTTTGACCTGCCTTGCAGATTCCCATCTGATCGCCGAAGAAGCTGGACCACACAAGGGCTTTTCACATTCTTCTCTGAGTTAGTCTGCACAGAATCTCGGTCTAGCATGCTGACAGCAGAGGGACAAGGATCTGGCTTGAGGCCTCAGGATGCAATACTTACAAGGAAAATGTGCAGAGAAATGCATGGGTGGGATGGCTCTACCTGGGTATACAACCTTTATGGGAAAAGCAACTTCCCAAGGGCCATTTTTCACTGACCTAAGGACAGTGAAAGGGCTGGAGGGATTTCTCAGTGGTTAAAGTCCTTGTTTGCAAAGCCTGAAGACCCAGGTTCGATTCCCCATCACCTATGTAAATCCAGATGCACAAAGTGGCACATGTGTCTGGAGTTCATTTGCAGCAGCAGGAGGCCCTGGTGTGCCATTCTCTTTCTTTCCCTCTGCCTCTCACATAAATAAATCTTAAAAGAATAAAAAAAGTGAAGAGACAAGAGGGTGAGGAGATACTTCAGCCTGCAGCCCACAGCTCCCTGGAGGACAGCAATGGTTTCCAGGTCCGGATGTGGATACCAGCAAGAGGTGGAGGAAAGTTAAGGTCAACAGCTCAGTAGCAAACAGTGTGATCTCTGAGAATACCCAACTGCCTCGGAGTCAGTGGGCCCCCAAACTGTCCTTCCTTTGAGAAGTGGGCTTTGAGGAAATGAACAAAGCAGCCAGTGGAGATACAGAGACCGGATGGTAGGCTCAGGCACAGACCCCCAGGTCCCCGAGGGCCAGCTGGTCTTCCTTTTTGGGGTTAACCAAGATCCTTATTTGACCACAAAAGAAAAAAAAAACATAAAGGGCATCTATCTCTGAATAAAGAAGCAGGGGTTGAGAGAGACTCTTCAGAGCAAAATGCAGAGTCCAGAACTTGTCTGGGGACACACTCAATGGCACTGGCGACTCCCACAAACGTTCAGGTTTTGTACACAAGTACATAACTGTGCTTAGAAACCTAGCAACATTTCAAACTGAAGCATATCAACTTCAAAACTTTGGGTCTTGTTAAGCAGCACCTTCAGACTTCTGGGACAAGTGTTCCTTCACTGACAACTAATGACATTGTTACAACAGCAGAGTGGACACATGATTATAGCAGAAGTAATCCGAACTCTGGTAGCTTGGAAAAGACTTTCATCAAGCTGCTTCATGAAAACTCTGGCAGAAAATAATATTAATCACAAATTAACATTTATTATTAATAAGTATTATCGATAATGCTATTCATTAAAATAGCTACTTAGCACATGCTAAGCACTTTATATGCATCATTTCATTAGCCCACACAATAAGAGATGTCCAAACACTGCAATTAGTGGGGGCAGTGCTTCAGAAACCACATGCTTCCTTTTCTCAACCCCCCTTCTTTGCCAAGCACTTGAAGCCAGGTATTACCTGAGGGGCATCAGAGTGGACTCCCAGGGCCCAGCGAAACCAACAGGCTTAGCAGTGTCACAGCTTCAAGTGACCAAACTAAATGCCACCCATCCCACAGCCTTTTCTTTCTTCTAGACCAAAGTTCCCTAAAATCTCACGAAATTCAGCTGTTCACAGACCAACATGCACTTTCACACTGGCAGTTAATTTTAAGCCTACTTGCTTCATAGTAACAATCTGGGGATAATTTATAACACCCAAACAGATAATCATGCCTGTCTTATTTGAATTCCTGATATGAGAAAAAAATATCATGGAACTTGCAAAATATGATTAAATAACTGCAAACCTTGATACTAAATTGACATCAGAAACCTTAACCAATGTCTTCACCTACTGCTGGTTTTTGTTAAAATTCTGTATCAGAGGATCAGGGCCAATGGCTCAGCAGTTGAAGGCCCCTGCTTACAAAGCCCACCAGTTCAGGATCAATTCCCTGTCACTCATATAATACCTGACATAAAAAGTGACAGTGGCAAGAGACCTGGTATGCCCATACTCACATGTACATACACACACACACACACACACACACACAGACAGAGAGAGAGAGAGAGAGAGAGAGAGAGAGAGAGAGGCAAATAAGTGTTTTATTGTCTGTCTGTATCATATAACAAGGAAGAGAGAACAGAGAGAGAGAGCTGTATACTGAGATCAATAATTACCTGAGAAGTGAAGTCCATTAAATTAACCCTCATATCTAACAAAGGGTACGAAAGCTCAGAAAGACTTTAGTCACTTTGAAGGTACAGGTTAACACTAAAGCCCTGAATCCACTTCAGCCCAAATTGTTTTTATACAATCACGCTTAAAAGAATTCCTCAAATTAATATTTAGTATTATGGAAATGTACAGTTGGCTATTATTTGCAGAGTTCAGAGACTCCCTAATTCAACGCCTAATTTAATTAATAAAAGAAAATCACAATCATCTCAAGAGATGGCCACCAATATAAGTCCCTCCCTCCTTCGGATGTGCACACTGCTCCTCAATCCTCTCTTCTAGATCTTGAGATTTGTTCATCGATACAGCAATGCAACCCAACACAGGAGAAGTAACAGTGTGCCAGTTCTGACACATACATAGGCCCCAGCAGACTGATGGACCTGACACTTTGCACAGCATCCCATTCAGAAAGTGATCACAGCACTTTCTGTACTTAATTTAGTTATGACTCAGCGACGCCCAGTGTACTGATGCCTCATTTCACTATCCTACTGTTTTTAAAGTTTGACACATTAATCTCTCATTGCAAATTCCCTGAGGAGAAGGCAGACAATCAGGCTTGTCTGTGCCTCTAGTGCCTACCCAGGGCCTTGCATGGCAAGGATAAATAAAGACTTGCTAACTGAAACCTAACATATGAAAAGAATTACACTAGTCCTCACTCCAAAGAGTTATGAGAACAGTGCCAAATAAGAAGTCAGGGCCTCATTCCTCTGCTACACAGAATATCACTAAAATAATGACTGAGGGCCCACGGCATGCATTTCTTTATCAGTTTGATACCCAAGCAGGCACTACTGTTATTTTATCTTACAGCTCAAGAGACAGATGCTCAGAGAAGAAGCATGATCCAACAAAATCATTTCACAAAGGAAACCGCAAGATGAATTCAAGAATCCTGGGTGAAAGCTGAAGATCATTTCAAATTCTCAAATTCTCAAAAACCTGATGACCTAAATGGCAGAAGTACTATATTCACAACCTACAGGGATGTGAATCCATGACAGGGATCAGACATGACATCGTGAGCAAGATGCCAATGTGAATCTATAATCTATAATAATCTTTTTAAGTAAGGAGAACTGGGATGCTAGACCTGAAGTAAGCCTCGACACACTCTGTATGATGTTATACTTTTGTGAAACAAACAGAATATATATTCTCCTTCCTATCATACTCACAAAACATGGCATACACATGTGACAGACTGTGTAGGGTAGTCACTGATAATCTGGTACATGCGGTAGTTTTGAAATCAGAATACTGTCACATGCTACTCACATGTGACAAAGTGATGTATACAGAGGCATAATTTCCTGTATTGCTTCATAACGGGCACTCCAAAAGGTCACTAGTGGAGAAGTGTCTACCAGGACAGCAAGGAAACACTATACATCTTTGAATTACTTGGGTGATGGCCATTTCAGTGGAACGTCATTGGCACAGAGATCTGGGGCACTGTGAGATGCAAAGACAAGCAGACCTCGTGCCATAGCTCATGTCTTTAACTAAACATTCCCCCAAATGACTTTAAAGATGACAATGGGGAAAGGTGGGGAGGAAAAGCAGTGATTAGAGCAGCATTTTTCAGTCCCTTTTGTCTCACCACTAGGCAGGGCTGGGTTCTCACCCATGAGGAAAGACAAAGGGGTTCTGACTCTCAGTCTATCACTTCCAGATTCCTAAATCTACATGGAAGAGGCAGCCTGTGTCCCTCTGAGAACGGGTTTCCTCAAGGCCACTTCGGACAGTTTGGGCAGCTGAGACTTGTCAGAGTGGGGTGTGTCCTGGTGAGAAGAACTCAAAGGCAGAAGTCATTTAAGCAAGTGCTCTAGGTGGAGGTGTGTATAAGACAGACAGACAGACAGACAGACAGACAGACAGAAACTATTTAGTATATTTCGTGATAATTTAGGACATAGCCAGCAATTTGACAAGCACTTTAGTTGCTATGCTTCCTTGGATCACAGTGGCAACATAAGCTCCCTTAAATAATACAGAGCAAGGACGCCCTCTACAGCCCTCAGAAAGAACCCAGGGTACTCCTGAGTTCATCTCATTCCTGAGAAGTCCCAAATCTACTTTTCTAGTATTTTTTAGACTAGAATAATGTAAACAAAAATCCATATTTTGTATGTATATCCAAAAAAACCAAAGTATCACAATCTAATACTAATGAATTAAAATATAATCTTGAAGGATATATACAAGCAAACTCTATGCACTGTCATTTTGGTTGTTAACTGAGGCTGTTTATTAAGGAATTATTAAAAATATTTTAGGGTCTGACTCAGTGATTAAGGCACTTACCTGCCAAATGTAACAACCCAGGTTCGATTCCCCAGTCCCCATTTGTGGTGGCTAGAGGCTCTAGTGTACCCATTCTCTCTCTCTCTCTCTCTCTCTCTCTCTCTCTCTCTCTCTCTCTCTCTCTCTCTCTCTCTCTCTGCTTGTAAATAAATAAATAAAATAAACATTTTAAACTGTAGACTCCTAAGAGAAGGAGGTTAAGATGAAACCTTTAAAGAAGACAATTGTGTCTCAGCTCAGGAGATGGCTCAGTGGGAAAAGTACTTGCTGCTCAAGCAGGAGGACCTGAGTTTGAATCCCCAGAGTCCCTGGAAAGCCAAACACAGTAGCATGCATCTGTAATCCCAGTGCTCCTATGGGCAAGGCGGGAAGCAGGGTACCCCCAGAAGCTTATGGGCCAACTAATTGGCTTACATAGCAGTAAGAGACCTTGTCACATACAAGGTGGAAGATGCAGACTAACATCCAAGGTTGTCCTCTGACCTCCACATTCTCATCATGGAGCACGCATGCACACACACACACGTACACGGAAAGAAGTATCTTACAAAGTGAAGACTACATAGTCTCTGACTGTAAAACAAGTATTAAAAAAAAATACAACTCCCCAGGCATGGAGATGCATGCCTTTAATCTCAGCATAGCACTCGAAGGCAGAGTTCAAGGCCAGCCTGGGGCTACACAGTGAATGCCAGGTCAGCCTGGGCTGGAATGAGACCTTACCTCACAGAAATAAATTTTTTAAAAAAAATCCAAGCTCAAGTAACTTCACATCATTAAACCATGATAAAGAACTCATCTTTGCAATAAGGAAAGAGCAGTCCTAGGCTCCTGAGCAATGATCAGAATATTTGGGGCCTGTGCAGGTACAGAGGAAACAGAGCCCACCCAGGTCTTTCTCAGGGAATGTGTGAGAACAGTGTGTGTAAATGCTAATCCACGTAGAGAAACTGCATGAAACCTGACAATAAGCTGCAGATGCCCAGCATTGAACATCAGGTAAGAGGACAGCCAGCATGAGAAAAGTTTGGCTCATGTATCAAAGAAAGCATGAGTCCTTACCAGGCAAGCCTGGAAAAGGCTGATGGGCAGCAGGAACCAAGGAAAAGCTGAGATCCAGCAAGCAGACAGAAAATCACAGACATCATAGGTAGGCCATTTCCCAAGTTCCAAGGTGAAGAATGTGGGTCAAGATCAAGAGGAAGGGCAGAGTGCCTTAAACATACTCTGAGTTGACATGAAATCCGCTAAACACAGGACAAGCTCAGATCACCTAAGCAAGGAAGAAGGGTAGAGAAAATGGTATCAAGAAATCAGCACGCTGGCACTTGGCTAGATGAACCAGAAGTGGGAGCATAGGCAGGCAGAGGGACTGTACAGACATAAGAACAGAAAATCCAAAATGGATTGTTACCCTTGAACTGGTAAGAAAGGCAGCAAACCCAGGACATGTGCAGAGGATGGATGCATTAAATAGGTGGCAGGAACAAGGAAGGGCAAGACATGGGTCGTACCAAGAACTTTCAGAGCAAAAGCAGTTCACTCTATTCTCAGAGCAAGGTTTAAAGGACCAATTTAGGAAAAAATAAAAATAAAACAAACTTATAGGTAGGTAGAACATTGAGACTAAAGGGAAAATGAGAAGCCAGACCTGTTTTTAAGTCTTTTCAATTAAAAAAAATAATAAAAGAACTTATACTTGTGGGGAAAGACTGTGGCAGGAAAATCCAGAGAACTGAATGTCTGTCCAGAAAGGCAGAAAACAGAGGAATAAAGAAGTTTCAATTTGCTGGGCGTGATGGTGCATGCCTTTAATCCCAGCATTTGGGAGGCAGAGGTAGGAGGATCACTATGAGTTCGAGGCCAGCCTGGACTACAGAGTACGTTCCAGTTCAGCCCGGGCTAGAGTGAGACCCCATCTCACATACCCCCCAAAAAAAATTTCAATTCAAAACCGACAAGAAGTTTGTCAATGGGGCTGAGGAGATGGCTCAGTTGGCACACTGCTTCTTTTGCAAACATGAAGACCTGAGTTCAATCCCCAGTGCCCATGTAAAATGCTAGATGGGGTGTCATGTGCCTGGAATCCCAGAACTGGGGAGTTGGATTTCTGGGGTTTGCTGACCACTCTCCTCTCCAGGTCAATAAGAGATCCTGACTACAAGGAAGTAGACTTTGTTCCTGAGGACAACACCCAAAGTTGTCCTCTGGCCTCCACACATATGCACAGACACCCATGAAAAGAAAAGTTACTAACACTCAGAGCAAATGTCCTACTGAGAAAGTCCCCAAAGCTGTAAGCCCACGGTGATTTCATGCTGATTCCATTAAGCGGCCAGCACATGTTTCCCAGTCTGGGCAATGCAACAAGATGCAATACATGATAGGGAAACAGAAGCCTGTATTAGCTGGACCACCACAAAAACTCAATGATCTTATATGCCATCAGAGTATAAAATTCTATTTGAAAGCAATAGAATACATTTGGATCTGAAGGTGATGAATTTAAGAATCAGTAGAAGAAATACAGAGGTCCTCCTTTTACTTTGAAAAATTTCACAAAGACAAAGGTCTTGGTAAAAATATTCTCTACTCATTCCTATTTATTTTTCATAGACAACATAACTACTTAAATGCTTTTGATTATTCTATTAGAGAGCTTCTGGTTTATTTTTCTTAAAATTTAGTGCCTCGGTACCTAGAAGTCCACCTAGGTATAAACACATGCATTAGTCTTGCTTTCGGTGTGGCACACCAGGACAATGCATCAGTTTCTAAAGGAGCTCTGGTGACACCCTCGGCACCACAGTCCCCTCTATAGACAAACCACAGGACACAGGCTATAGAATGGAAGCTAGCAAGACAAAAGCCCAATGACAGAGCAATTGCTTTGCCATTGTGTCTTTCTCTGGAAACTTAAAGCCCAACTCTTCACATTTATTTTTACTTTAATGGGAAAATGGTTGTCAATTCTTGGGCATCTGTTTCTGTGGTGTTCTGAAGAATGTGAAGACTAAGGTTAAATGAAATTCAGAATTGAACAGAAAACTAAAATTGCTTTAAAGGAAAGAAAGCATGTAATAAAGATTTTAAAAATACAGTTAAAATATATCTTTTTTCTTCCCGAACATTAATTATTAAAACTTTAGTCTCATTATTTTTGTTTTGAAAAGTAACTCGGGCTTCCTACACCAAAACTTCCCTACACCACACTCCAAAGAAAAAGTGGACAACTTTCACCAGCAAAAGCCAACCAACACTGTCCACCTTCTGCCATGAGTGGGGAGGGGTCAGTGTACATTCCCAGTGGGAAACAAAGCCAGATCCACATTCCAGAGAAATCTGGCCTGTCTAAATTCTTCGCTAAATACAGATTGGCCTGCTTGTCACTAAGCCCAACTCTGCAATCTTCCCAGGCTGCCAATTCTAGGGAAGCCAGGAATCCCTTCTAATTAATCAACCCTCACAAAAATGTTCCCACCCACAAGAAAGTGGGTTGGGGGCAGGGGAAGCACAAAGCAGTCTCATGACCAGAAGAATTCTAGACTTTGCTGTAATACCAACTAATCCAAGAAAACAGATGCAGGAAGTGGAGGAGATGATCTACAGAGACAGACAGCGCCAAGGTAGGAAATTCACAGCAAAGCTCCACTGTGCCCAAGCAAACACTTTAAATCTTTTTTTTTTTTTAACTTTTATTTGGATTTATTTTTTTCTATTTTAGGCCAAACGTGCCATAAGACTTTGTTTCTTCATTTTTTTTCTGGGATATCTTTTTTCTTCTGTGCAACTTCCTTTTCTGGCTCAGGAACAACTTTCCTTTCCAGTGAGGATCATCACAATGGAATGGGGGAACTCATGTATGGGCTAACCCAACTGGGGGAATTTGAATGTGTGGCCCCATAGACTCAGTCACTTTTGGTTAAACTTCCTGCTTGAGCCCCTAGCAGGTGATTCCCATTAGAAGGTGCCTGTCACTGGAGGCAGATCGGAGTTTAGCCCTAAAGTGTGTTTGGGGGTGGATCTTCACTCCATCTCAAAAGTGTATGGAGAGCAGTTCGAACTCTGATTATAAGTGTTATAGTGCTGGCTGTTGGTGATATCTCTCTGCTTGGATATAGGAAAGAGAGCCAGCTTCTTCCATCACTGATGATGTTTCCCTGGACTCTGTACGCCTGAAATAAACCCCTTTCTCCATAAACTGTGTCTGGCTAGATGTTTGTCTCAGCAATGTAGAGCTGACTACAATACTGACCCTGAGCTCTGCAAGCACAGTGATGCATCCTGGGTGCTTGGCTCATCCGGATATGTTCAGTGACCAGAGACCCCACATCTAAACCCTTAAATTTAGCAAGACTCTGCAGTTTTAAGCATGTGCAGAAGAAATTCAGTACTCTTTGGGCCACTGAGCCTCACTGATTAGCCTGGGCACACCTACCAACTCTACCATCATCACACTGCTGGAATGCACATGATGCTTCTTTAAAATGACATCCATCAGATACCATACCCTTGATGGCCCGGGCAGTTTCAGGTGTTGGTAAAGTGAACACGAAGATTTGAATCCCTTCATTTGCATGATGTTATGGGGTTTTCAAGAGAGTAGTGAACCAATTTCACTGGTCACCTCAGGCCACTTACAGGAAGAAGAGCAAGGGTTACTGGGAATTCATGAGAACTCCCACTTTAAATCTTAAGATGCAATTATTATTGCGAATGAGATCTGGCAGCACTCTGTACTTCAAGCCAGAGACAGACCTGTGAGCTTTCCTGTGCTAGATTCCTCTTACATTATCAGACACTTTAGCAAGCATTTATTATGTTAATTTCTCTTCCCTACAGTTTTGTACTATAATGAACAAGCATCCATGGTTAATACTTGTGTTCATGTCTGTTCTATTTCCAAAGGTGTGATGGCTAGGTTTTGTTGTCAACTTGGATCTTTTTAATTACCTTGGGTGGGTCTCTGAGAATGTTTACAGGAAGGCAGACTCTCAGTAGGGGGCAGATTTAAAAAAGCTGAAAGAAGCTAGAATTAAACATCCTTTCCTGTATGGGCAGTACAGGAAGAAAATTCCAGAGACTCAGGAAGCCATTAAGTCTGGCGAAGGGTTGTAAGACCCTACCCTAAAGCTATATAAAGGGGAAGAGATTCTCTCCTTGGCTCCCTGCCTATGGCTGCTAGTGCTTGTTTGTGACTTATACTCACAGCCTGCTCTCCTATCCTTCCTGGACATCGGAACCCAGTCATGAACTGAAGAGCAACCATTCCCAAGGGAGCCATCAGGCCTTCTGGGCTGGATTGGGACTGCTGAGGCATCCAGCTACATGGACTAAACAGCTACTGGTTTTTTCACCTGTGGGCCTACAATACTGCTATTGTTGGACTGTCGTCAGCTACCCCAATAAAATTCCCTTTTACTGCAGTCCATTCTATCAACTCTGTTTCCTCTAGAGAACACTGACTAATTAAAGGAAAAGGCCTTGCTTTGGGCTTGGTTTAATCCAAGGACACTTCATTGAATGCTTACTCTGACAAGGTCTAAGTAGGTAAGTATCAAAGGATGTAACCTTTAATCTGTTCTGTCTGGGTTGGGCAAGTAACAATGAAAGAGTTTTTGTCTATCATGCACAAGGCTCTGTATTGGGTTCCTTGGACAGCAAATAAAATATAAATAAAGGAAGCTGGAGAGATGGCTCAGCAGTTAAGGCACTTATCTACAAAGCCGAACCACATGTTCGATTCCACAGTACCTATGTAAAGCCACATGCACAAAGTAGCACATGCATCTGGAGTTCATTTGCAGTGGCTAGAAGACCTGCTATGTCTGTTTTCTCTCTCTCTATCTCTCTCTGTCTCTCTCTGTCTCTCTAAGTCCCTCTCCTTTCTCTCTATCACTCTGCTTGAAAATAAATAAATAAAATATTTAAAGTAGTATAGGCTGGAGAGATAGCTCAGTGGTTAAAAGCACTTGCTTGCAAAGCCTGACAGTTCGGGTTTAATTCCTCAATACCCACATAAAGTCAGATGCAAAAAGCAATGCATACATCTGGAGCTCATTGGCAATGGCAGGAGGCCCTGGTGTACCCATTATTTCCCTCTATCTTTCTCTCTCTCTCTCTCTCTCTCCACAAATAAATAAGTAAAAAATATTAAAATAAAATAAATCCTTGCTGTCCACTACAAGCCACCTGTATCTATTGGGCATTTCAAATACTGTAACAGATGTATTTACATGCACATTATAGAAGTAAATTAATGTGCATATATTTTTTTTCAAACTTTGCAGGCAATAAAACCTTTGCTGTAACTACTTAACTCTGCACCATGCAGCATGAAAGTATCCATGATAAACAGGAGTGGTTGTGTGCTAATAAAATCTTACTTTCAAAACCAAACAGCTAAGATAAGTAAATAAAAACAAGCAGCTGTCCAGGCTATCATTTGTTGACTTCTGATCTAGACCTTTCCTTGACCTTACAAGTTGATAATTTTGGGAATTTAAAAATAACGAGATGGGCACAAAACTTGGGATTAAGATGTTGTTGAAGCTCGTGGAGGCTAGAGCTCCTGCTCCCACTCAACTAAGACAGAGATCTGCCAGAAGCTGCTGTGAGCTAGACACCACAAGACCTTAAAAGCTGCAGGTCTGAGGCTAGCCCATGCACTGCTGCCATGGAGGCAGTTACAGGAAGGAGGTCAAGGCCAGAAACACAGCAATAAACAGATCGATAATGCAAAAAAAAAGGGGGGGGGGAAGGAAGAAGGGAGGAAAGAAGGAAGGGAAGAAAGAACGAATACACGCACACACAATCAAGATCATTTGGACAATAAAAAAATGAAATAAAAAATAAAATTTTTAAAACAAAATCAAGATCATTTGGACCAGGATAAGCTCTTTACATGGAAAATCAATCACATTCCTAGGGAAGCTGTAGCATCAACAGCCCAGGCTCGAATGGAACAGTTCCGTGGCCCTTGTCCTGTCACTTTTAGAAAGCATGCTCTTTGAAAGTGTTTGTCAACCCAGGTGGACGAAAGTAGACACATCTGAATGAAAAAAATCTAAAAAAATTAATTCCATTAAAGAGTTATTTGTTCACTTCATTTTTTTAATATTCATACAAAGACACAGATTAAAGTGATATGTCCAAAAGAGGCCCTCTCTGGCCCCCACGGCCACTTCACTGCACTGAAGATTTAGCTATTTCATCAGACCTGTAAATACTATGTATAAACTATAGTTTCTCATGTTTTAAACTTTATGTATCATTTACTGAAAATGAGGATTTAATGCTTACAACCATCCCCCACGCTGGCTCTTTCTCCAGCCTTCTAAAACCTGCAGTTCACAGTATCATGAATGGCCTACTGTGTTTACTTTCCGAGTTTGCACAATTCTTTAGAGTTCAGAGAGTGGCATCATTTTTCTTGTGTTAATTTCCCATAGTTCCTATAACCAAACCACTTATTCCTAGATTCTGACAGACTTAAAAAAAATCCCTTCCTAATGCATTTAAATTCATGAGGTGTCCTGTCTGTCACAGGAGCCTCTGTCCTGGCCCCATCAGAATGTTGCTTTGAGCATGAGCACCATGGGATCTGCTGGCCTCTCTAACCCCCAGATTCCACAATGTACTCTTTGCTTACTCCCCCATGGAAGGTTCACATCCTCTCTAAATTGGGGCACATTAGAAAAACATTGTTCTTGGCCTTTGCATCACTGAAAATGTCTACGTGGACAGTAAAGGGAATTCTAGGTTGAAAATCATTTTTCTTTGTATTCTAAGCATTAATGTATGTATGGCTGTTTCCTAGCTGCTGAATATAAACATACTCTTACGATTCTTTTTTGTGGCTGTACTAGGGATTGAACCTAGGACCTCACACACACAAGGCGAGTACTCTATGCTGAGCTATATCCTCAGCTCCTGTTCGAGTCTTGACCCTCTCTGTGAGGTTTTGATCTTCTCTAAAGTCTCAGTGTTATGAAATTTTAGTATGACGGGCCATAGACACCTCTTCTTTGATTTTACTGGGTATTCACTCACAACCTTTCAAACAGGAACTATATGTCCTGTTTGGAAAACTTAAATTCCTTTTTTTCTCTCCATTTATAAAGATCTTTTTGTTCAACTTTCTAGACAATATTCTTTGATAGTCTTTGATGCCCTCAAGGAATTTTTATTTCTGTCATGTTTTTCTCTTATGAAAGGTCTTTCCTAATCTCAGGAATTTCCTTTTATTGTAACAGCCTGATCATGTTTCACGGTCATAATAATTTCCCTTTGTGTGTTGAGAATAAAAATTATAGTCTTCATCTCCTCCCTAAAACCACTCTGACCTTGGGAGTTTGTTCATTTACTTTATTCTGTTTTTGATATTCCAAGTTCCCTTAAATCTGTGCTGACACAGTGTATACGGCTGGGCTTACTTACTAAATCCAACAGGAACCTATGTTTGGCTAATGGATCCCAAAATAGAGGGTATACTAATGTCAGACAACTAGACAAGAAATTAACAGGTATTCCAAAAATTAAAAAGACATTTCAAGCTGGGTGTGTGGTGGCACTCGCCTTTAATCCCAGCACTAGGAGGGCAAAGGTAGGAGGACTGCTGTGAATTTGAGGAGAGCCTGGGACTAGAGTGAGTTCTAGGTCAACCTGGCTAGAGTGAGACTCTACCTTGAAAAAAGGGGAGGGTGGCATGTCCAACATAAATTCATAATTCAATGATGATATAGTAACTATAAACTTGCACTTAACTACTAACATAGTTTCAAAATGTACAAAGAAAAACAAGTAAAAAAGAGATAAATATGAAATCATAGTTGGATATTTCAACTGAACAAAAGAACAAAAATATTAGTAAAGACAGAGCAGACTAATATAGTACAACCATCAAATCTGACCTGTACCTGGATATATATGGCACTATACCTGATGGTATATAATGAACATATATGTGTGTGTAGATCACTCTCACATAAAATTTTTCAAATGCTTATGGAATATTACTTACCAAAATTGAAGAACTTTCCTAACAAATTTTAAACTTATGATCAGGAATTTTCAAATAGTTAGAAACAACAGATTTTGAAATAATCAATGGACCATAACAAAAATCACAATGAAAATTATAAATTATTTTGACTTCAATTATAACCATATCCCTAACTTGACTACATCCCTATTAAAACATGAAGGATACAATTAAAATAAGAAATGCTTGGAAAAAACTGGGTAGCTTTAAGTACACGTGTCAGGAAAGAAAGGCTTCATGGAAAATGCTGGAGCTTCTACCTTAAGAAGTTAGGAAGAGAGCTGGAGACATGGCTCAGTGGTTAAGGCACCTGCCTCTAGTGCCTAAGGCCCGGGGTTCAATTCCCTAGTACCCACATATGCCAGACCCACAAGGTGGTGGCCCTGGTGCGCTCGCTCTCTCTCTCTCTCTCTCTCTCTCTCTCTCTCTCTCTCTCTCTCTCTCTCTCTCTCTTTCTCTCTCTGTATCTGCTTGAAAATGAATAAATAAAATATTTTTTAAAAAGAAGTTAGGAAGAATAAAATGGTCCCGAGTAAAGGAAAAAATAATATAGAAAAGAAAAGAAGCAGATAAAACAGTTAACAAGTACATTATAGAGGGAGGTTAACAAGTACATTATAGAGGGGGGGAAAGGGTCAAAGCCAGAAAGTAGTTACTTCTTTTTCTCCCCCTGATGTTAGTTATCTGAAAAAGTAATAAAGTTAATAAACCTCAGCAAGATTAATCAGTATCACAATACTGGAATCAGGACATAAAGACCAGGAAGGTAAAGAGCTGGCATCCTAATGCCCTAGGTACAGACAAGAAAGGGGACTTGAATCCACTTCAATTTAGCTTGGAGTTATGAAGAAATTCCACTTGTAGGTCTGTGTATCTCTTGAGCACATAATTCCATGTTTGACACATGAGCAAATATTAATAATAAATAGTTAACAATAAATATGAATAAATAAGCACTGTAAGTATCCTCATACTTTTAAGTTCATGCGACTAAGTATGTCTACAATCAAAAGTTCAATTTTCTTAGGACAGGAGCTACTGATAAAGCATTTTATTTCATTCCTTTGAGAAATGCTGACTGGCCTTTCATTCATGAAAATGTACCTGAAAATGCTCTGCTCACTGACCAGCAGAAGCAACATGGAAACCTGCCCATCTATGACCCTGAGTAAGGAAGAAAGAAAGAATAGAAAGAAAACAAAGAGACACTTGTAAATGTCAAAAACCACCAAGCCCCTGCCCAACTCTGCCATGAGATCTAAATGTCTATTAAGCACTATGTGGCAGAATCCCAAGCCATGAAATTAACACAAAATACAAGATGTGATCTAAAACTAATGATGTGTCAATGGTCCAGCAGAAGTAAGGTTGAAAATGTTCCACCACTCTGCAGAGCTCATATTTTTCTCTCTGTGTGTGTGTGTGTGTATGCATGTATGTGTTTGTATACAACTGCATGATCACAAAATACAAACATGGAAAAATGGAAAAATCTTTAAAGTGCCCAATGAAAACAGTGCTCACATTAGCATTCGTTCTTATTTATTATTATTATTTTGGCTTTTCAAGGTAAGGTCTTGCGCTAGCCCAGACTGATCTGGAACATTCACTATGTAGTCTTGGGGTGGCCTTGAACTCACTGTGATCCTACCTCTGCTGCCTCCTCAGTGGTGGCACTAAAGGCATGTGTCACCAGGCCCAGCTTTCATATTAGCATTCTTTAGAATCACCTTAAAATATTTCTAAAGTAAGATCACACATCAAACAGTGAATGTTCCCCATTCAGACTCCTCATAGAAAGAAACACTAAGGAACATATATAGATACAAGAAGAAACTGTAAGCAATGAAATTTATAAATGCTAGTAAATATAAATAAGCACAGGCAGCTATAAATAAGAGAAAACTACAATATTGTTTCATTTCTGGTTAACTATTGTAACTTGTGTTTTGATTTTTTTTTAATTTAAGCGTTGAGCTGGTTTGGTAGTGCAAGCCTTTGATCCCAGTATTAGGGAGGCAGAGGTAGGAGGATGGCTATGACTTCAAGGCCACACTGGAACTACAAAGTGACTTCCAGGTCAGCCTAGGCTAAAGTGAGTAGACCCTACCTCAAAAAAAAATTACTTAAATAATTAAACTTTTGATATTTAACTGCTATGCAGGATACGCAATCACACAGAAAGAAATAACCTAAAAAAAAAGCTGACATATAAGCATCTCCAAGAGCTCACAATAACCCATTTATCAATTCTACTCCTCTTCTTCCCACAGGCAACCCCTCCACACCTAAGAAGGTCTCAGCCCCAGCAATTGAAGAATAGAGAAGAAATGTTTATGAGAATGCACCAAGGCACCTGAGCAAGAGAACTCCCCCAGCACATCCCCAAACACAGCACTGTAGCCACCTTTCCTATTTAATCATCAGCAGAAACGATGGCATAGACATGTAATATGCATGCAAATTTTTAACATTAAAGACCAATTTACAACTAAAATGAATCTTAAAAGACTTTAGGCAGAGAATTCTTATAACTATCCGAATTATTCATTTTCTCCCCATTTCTTCTCAAATATTTAATGTGTTTACTTAAAATTTTCAGAGCCCCAAATGTAAAAAATAGTAATTAAGTTCAGAACTTCAATTTGTAATGAACCCAGAACTCACTTGTATTAGAAAGTGATCAACCACTTAAAGTACGCTATCTGAGCATTACTTACTTTAACAGAAAACTTCTTAGAGGCCATGGCTTACTGATTTTCACATTAATACAGAACCTATAGGAAAAGACAAAATAAAGTTATAATTATATATATTAAAATATATTTTTGTTTGGATATTATATAGGAGAAGCCTTGGTGCAATAAAACATGTTAGATGAATGTTTAATTAAATTTTCATTAACCAAAATATTATGTTAAATTGGTAAACCAAAAAAGCCCACAAACAAAATCACTAGCTCAGACAGCTTCACTACAGTACTCCACCAAATGTTTACAACCAAGTTGGATTTATCCAAGGCATGCAAGAGTGGTTTAAAAATCTGAAAATTAATCAATACAATACACTATATGGTCAGAGAATGAAAGAGAAAAAAAAGCACACAGTTATCCTAAATACAAAAACATTAACAAAACCAAAAAACAAACTTTTTGATTTAAAAAAATCCAAGGTAAAAGGAATAGAAGTCTAATCCTTAATGTAATTAAAATCATCTATGTGGGCTGGAGAGATAACAGCAGTTAAAGGCACTTGCTCACAATGCCTGAGGGCCCAGGTTCGAGTCCCGAGCACACCTGTAAAGATAGATGTCCCAAATGGCTCATGCGCCTGAAGTTCATTAGCAATCACAAGATGCTTTGGTGAGCTCATTCCCTTTTTCACATTCTCATTCTCTCACTCTTTCACTCTCTCTCTGCTTCCAAATAAATTAAAAAATATTTATTTTTAAAAGATGTTTGAAAAAATTCATCTATGAAAATTTCACTGCTAAAAGCACATTAAACGATGAATTCTGAAATGTTTTGTCCCTATAGAAAGAGAAAACCACAAGGATGCTTTCTCAGGCCACTGCTGTTCAACCCTGTACTAGAGGTTCTAGTCAGAGCAAGATGACAAGAAAAATCAATAAGAGGCATCTAGATTAGGAAGAAAAAGATAAAAGTTAGTCACAAATAACATGCTCTCATATACAGAAAACCCTAATAAAATAATATCTCTCTCACACACACATACACACACACACAAGGAATCTATTACAATTAATAAACAAAACATTGGAGGGTTAAAGGATATAGGAATTAGCACAAAAAGAATACATAGAATGGCTGGAGAGATGGCATAGTGGATAAGGCGTTTGCCTGCAAAGCAGAAGGATTGGAGTTCAATTCCCCAATACCCACATAAAGCCAGATGCACAAAGGGGTGCATGCATCTGGAGTTCATTTGCAGTGGCTAGAGGCCCTGGTGCACCCATTCTCTCTCTGCTTTCAAAGAAATAAATTAAAAATATTTTATAAAAAGAATACATAGAGCTGGGCATGATGGCAAAGCCTTTGATCCCAGCACTCGGGAGGCAGAGGTAGGAGGATCACCATGAGTTTGAGGCCAGCCTGAGACTACATAGTGAATTCCAGGTTAGCCTGGGCTAGAGAGAGACCCTGTCTAGAACCCTCCCCCCCCCCAAATAAAAAAGAAATTGAAGACTGAACTAGAGATGAGCTCATGGTCAAGCACTTGCTTAGCACGTCGTGCAAGACCTTGGGTTCTATCTCCAATGCTACAAGTTTAAAAAGTGAAAAAAACAAAAAAAAAAAAAAACCCTAAGTAAAAGGGGCTATACCCATGTTCATGGGTTGGCACAGTATAGTACTGTTATAATAGCCATACTCCCCAAACTGATTAGAAAGACCCAACACACTCTGTATCAAAATCCAAGCTTGTTCCTTTATGAGAGCTGACAAGCTTACTCTAAACTGCCTATGAAACTACAAGGGATATGGAGTAGCTAAAACGATCTTGAAAAGGCACACAGTTGGAAGACATGTACTTGCCCATTCAGTAATAATGGCATAATAAAACAGAAACAAAGCAAGTAATTTGGTGATATAGACCCAATTCTGTTTGTTTGTTTGTTTGTTTTTGAGGTAGAGTCCCTCTGTAGCCCAGGCTGGACTTCACTATGTAGCCTCAGGCTGGCCTTGAACTCATGACGATCCTCCTACCTCGACCTCTACCTCCCAAGTGCCATCACACCTAGCTAGGACCCAAATATCAAAGAGTAAAATTGTGTGCCAACTTGAAGAGCAAGGGTGGAGAGAGCTGGCTAGCATGAGTTAGGTCACTTGTCAGAAGCCTTGCACATATAACTAGCTGCCCGTTGGAACTTTGTGCAAAGATTTTCTGAGCAGCACTATCCAACAGGAATAAAACGTAAACAGCAAACATCATTTACAGTTTTTTACTGCCACCCCCTTAGTGCAGCAGGTATTGCTCTCAGTCTTGTAAGATTTTCTAGTAAATGCATTTCAGTAAGTATATTCACTTCTTTCTCATGGCTGTGAGCAGAAACAACCTAAGGAAGAAAAAGATGTATTTTGGTTTACAGTTTCAAGAGGACATATTCCATTACAGCAAGGGCTGACTGGCCCATCACATTGTTGGAGATGCAGGAAGCAGAGAGGAACAGGAAGTAGGGCCAGGCTATAAAACCTCAAGGCCCAACCCCAATAACCCACTTCCTCCAGCAAGGCTCTACCTCCTAAATGTTCCACAACTTTCTAGTAGGGCACCACCAGCTGGAGATAAGTATTTAAACACATGAGCCTGAGTGGTCACGGTCAAGGACAGGCAGAGCCAGGAGGATCCAAGCTTGCAGGCCAGCAGGTCTGACGGTGACGGTTCGTTTGCAGTGGAAGAGACCCTGTCTCAAAGAAGGTGGAGCACAGACACCTCAAAGTTGTCCTGTGACCTCCACATGCATGCTATGGCTTGCATACCCTTGCACACAAATAAATTAAATAATAGGTAAATGCATTTTTAAATCATGAATATTTCTTCGATATTCCAAATAAAAATTGTTAGTCATCATGGTGGGCAGCGACTCTAACCTGCTGGCACCTACACAGTGATGCCTAGCAGTAGGCACACGGGGTCATTTGCCAGCCCCTGCCTATCTCCCATGGCTCCCTCGCTTCTTCCCATTCTAATCAAGTGTGCCAGGAAAACTAAGAGACTATGGTAAATGAATGTTTTCTAAGCCTGTCTCACATGAATTGGTACAGACATCAGTATAAAGCTTTGAGCTATTTCAGATTACAAAATTGCTAGGTAGCTAGATGGAAATTAGCAGATTTTAAGGTTGCCCCGGGCTGGACCCAATCCCACTCCCATAATCAATAGCTTGTAAAGCCTGGACCCAAACTACAGGAGTCTGAATATTACCATAACAATGAAATCTGAGTAGTATCTCTGACCTGGATAAAGGCCTGGCATTCTTGGTTGCCCTAAAGACCTAAAGTTACTCTGTAGCAGGAGGCTCTCTGGTAAAGAATGAAGGCACACCATTGTTCTTCCCTTAAGAGTTAATCTAAGTGGTCTGCAAACCACCTGGGTAAGAAAATGCTCCTCAGGAAACTGTCTCTTCCAGGGACTCTAGTAAATAGTATAAACTCTGACTGAACATGTGGGGTCTCTGGGGCCATTGCCCACTTCCTGCCTTGAGAGCATTTTCCTCCACAATGGTTTCTGTAACCACTCACCACATCACAGCAAGCTGTTTTGCAAGGGCCCCCCCTGGATGTTGTCCGCCTCATCCCTTGAGGACACCCCACTTTAGTCTGTGATAAACTACCTGTGATGGTTAAGTTTTGATGTCAACCTGACCTTTCAAGCAATCTTGGTTGGGTCTCTGAGGATGTTTACAGGAAGGCAGCCTCTCAGCAGGGGGCAAGATGTAAGGAAGCTCAAAGGAGCTAGAAGTAAACATCCTTTCCTGTGTGGGCAGTGCAGAAAGGAAATCCCAGAGACTCAGGAAGCCATTAAGTCTGGGATAGGGTTGCAAGACCCCACCCTAAACCAATATAAAGGGGAAGAAATTCTCTCCTCGGTGTGCCCCCCCCTGCCTGTTTGCTGTTCTGTGTGTGGTGTTGGTGATGGGTTTCTCTCTCTGCTTGGACCTGTGAAAGAGGACCAGCCTCTTTCACTTTTATGGGACTTCCCCTGGATCATTAGTTTGAATAAATCATTTCCTCCTATAAACTGTGCCTGGTTTGAAGATTCATCCCAGTGGTGTGTGGCTGACTGCAACATTACCTTTCTACAACAAGAGATCACAAAGATGGTGGGAACCCAGATGGCCAGTGAGGTCCAAATAACAAAATGACCATTGCTTCAGAGCTAAGTGTGAAGGTTGAAACTGATGAGTCACAAAATAGTAGCAAGTGTCCCCTGGATTTGAGCTTTCTGTTTAATTCTTCCTGTCTCTGCAAAACCATGACATTGGACAGGTTGACCTCTAAGGGTTTTTCTATTTCTAAGCCTTTACCATCCAAAACCTAACACTTCAAGGAACAAATGACAGCCTACAAATTCTTTCAGCAATGGGAGTGCAGGAAAAGTATCCCACAACTCAATTTATGGAGCACTAGTAGTAAAACCAGACAGAGGCAGCAGAGCATGAAAGTTCTTGAGTCTACACACCTGTACATAGACCCGAAAAAAACAGAAGCAATCTAATGAGCAGCAGCAACAAAGGAAACCAGAGATTTTTACAGGTTAGTTTAACATAGGAAGATTGCAAGTTTCAGACCAGCCTGAGCAACATGTCAAGACTTTATTTCAAATCAATACTGAACAAAAAAACACATGAGCACTTAACATGTAAGAAAAAAAAACATTATAAATCAAACAAAAAGGTTTTTTTTCTTTTTCTATTTTTTCGGGGGAGGGGATTTTTTGAGACAGGGTCTCACTATGCCTGGAACTTGCAATGGAGCGCTGGATGTCATATTTGCATTCTTCCTGTCATCCTCCCAAGGCTGGAATTACAAGTACGTGTCACTCTGCCCAGCTATAAAAGAATTTTTTAATATAAAAAAGCATCTCCAAAAAACAGCACTCAGGAGACTTGCTGAAGGTGGACTTGCTGTGAGTTCTAGGCAAGTGTGGGCCACAGAGAGAGAGTTCCAGGTCATGCTGGGTTAGAGTGAAACCCTGTATCCAAAACAACAAAACAGTAGAAGCATACTTAATGATGAACTATTAAAATCAATATCTTTGAAACAGTCAGAAAATGTAAATTTGAAATATCTTTTAAAAAATACACGACAGACACACACACACACACACACATACACACAGAGAGACAAGAGAGAGAGAGAGAGAGAGAGAGAGAGAGTGTGTGTATGGACATGCCAGGGCCTCCAGTCACTGGAAACAAACTCCAGATGCATGCGCCACTTTGTGCATCTGGCTTTATGTGGGTACTGGGGTCCTTAGGCATTGCAGGCAAGCACCTTAACTGCTGAGCCATCTCTCCAGCTCTTGAAATATCTTTTAAACTAGCATTCCACAAATTTTAAATTGTAGGAATAATTTGCAACATACGCAAGACTCCCTTACACTGATTTACCAACTAAAGGCAAGTGCAAGCACTATCTTAAGCAGAAAACCTGAGAAAGAGATTTTTTTTAAAAAAGGCACTTTCAGAAGAGGAAAACAAGCAAAGCAGGGAGACTGTCTTCACAGATCCAGCAGAACTATCACAAAGCTATAAAGAAACCTGTGTCCTGATAAGGGCCAGGCCCCATATGCTAGAATCAAGACCATGCATTTACAGACATGACCTACAGTAAGAGGAGCACTGGAACTCAGGGAAGAGTAAACACTGCTGTTGAATAAGTGGTCAAACAACTACATATTCCCAATGAAGAAAATAAAGTTGGGACACTACTTCAACGATAACAATAACAAAATTGGGGGATAGAAAGATTGCTCAGTGATTAAAGGTGCTTGCTTGTAAAGCCTGGTGGCCCGGGTTCAAATCCCCAGCACCCACATAAAGCCAGATCCACAATACGGCATACGCCATCTGGAGTTTGTTTGCAGTGGCAAGAAATCCTGGCATGCCCATTTCCTCTCTTTCTCTCTCTCTCTAAGCTTGCAAATAAAAAAACATTTTAAAAATTAAAATTCCTCACCCAGCTAGGAGAATGCACTCGCAACACACACATCTAACACAATTTATTTATATCTCAAATCATACATTGCTCTCAAAACTCAACAAAAAAAGATCAAATAATCCAGTCAAAAATGGGCAAAACCAGGGGGGGGGGAAAAAGAGCCAGGCATGGTGTCGCACGCCTTTAGTCCCAGCACTTGGGAGACCAAAGAGGGAGAATTGCTGTGAGTTTGAGGCCACCCTGAGACTAATTCCAGGTCAGCCTGTGCTAGAGGGAGACCCTACCTTGGAAAATAAATAAACAAAAAGGGCAAAAGACATAAAGTTATTTCAAAAAGACAATATAAATGTGAAAAGACATTCCACATCTATGGGTTCTCAGAAAATGACAATAAAAGCCCAAGGAATATCACAACATATGGACTAGAATGTTAAATAAAACAGACTTTATGCTCACACCAAATGCCAACAAGGTCGTGGGGAAAATAAACATGGTCAATAGCCTCTTATAAATCTAAGCACACAACACACAACCCAAAAACTACAATGCTGAGAATATATCTCATAGAAATGAAGACATGCTCATGTTTAGAAATAAACAAACTAGGGCAAGGGAGACGCTAAGTGTTAAAGGCACTTGCCTGCAAGGCGCACTGATGCGGGTTCAATTCCTCAGTGCACAATAAACCAATGCACAAAGTGACACATGCATCTGAAATTTTTGCAGTGACAAGAAGCCCTGGTATGCCCATATTCATATTTTCTCTCTCTCTCTCTGCTTGATAATAAATAAATAAAATATATTTTTTTAAAAACTAGGAACATAGTTTGTGCCCTAGATAGATCCCTGCCAGTTGGGCATGGCTGTAGGTATTAGAGTGGGGGTGGGGTTTTCCTGGTCCCTTTTATTATTGGCGCTTGCCAAGTACTGTGCTGCATCCAGCCACAAGTCTCTTACTCCCCTGCCGAGGTGACAGGTATGACCCTCACAATTACATACCATTTACCTGCATCTCTGCTAATACATGTTCTCGTCCCTGACTACAGGTAAACAGTCTGTCATCTGGGAAAGAACCCATGATGGCCACCGATAATCCCACCTCCCTCTCATAAGAAGGAACTACAGTACTAAGGTATAAAAGTTGGTTGTATCCCCCAAGTTACATATTTATTAGTACCTAAAACCCACTGTGACAGTATGAAGAGGCGAGGCCTTTGGAAATTATCACCATGAGGACTCTGCTTCATGGATGGGACTGGCGTCAGTGCAGTTGAAGTGGCCTTGTACCTTTTGCTATGCTGGACACTGCAAAAAGACAGGATTTTAGAAACAGAGAGCAAGCCTTCATCACACAATGAATGTGCTCACACTTTGATACTGAATTTTCCAGCCTCTAGAAGTATAAGCAATAAGCTTCTAATATTTATTTATTACCCAGTGTATGCAGGTGTGGTAGAACACACCTGACATCCCAGCACTTGGGAGGTACAGGTAGAAAGAGTAGGAGTTCAAGGTCATCCTTGAGTACATAGCAAATTTAAGGACAGCCTGGGATATATGAGAATTGGTCTAGGGAGAGAAATAAAGCACTTGGTGTAAGGAATTCTGTGATAGCAGCCCAAACACATGAAGACATGTGTTCCAGACCCCACAAAGAGGGGGTCTTTCATAATCACAGTCTCTTAGAGTACAACCATCAGAGATATCTGACCTGGAGACTTGTGTTCAAAGCTCTTCTCTGAGGATTCCCACAGCATCATACACCCTACAGCACCCATGCCCACACCTTCATCCCAGGCTCAGGCTCCTTCACATCTGTGGCGCCAGTCGCTGCTTTCTCCCACGTATGTTGAAGTCTGGAACGTCTTTGTTCTGCTGAAGTTGGTGATCCTCCAAAACCCAGCTGGGCTGCCACCTGTTCTGTGGTGCCCTCTGTGACTCACGTACAGGGCTCCTTGCTTTGCCACAGCAGCACCCATTTCCTTGGGCGCCATGGAACTCTGCCTTACTGTATGCTTCCTCAGGACAGAGTCCTTTCCTGTCTTCTCTAATACTTGAGGGAGGGCACAGGTAAACGTCAAGTTTGTTGAATCAAGTCTATTGCTATAAGTAAATACTGATTTTTAATATTCATACTCATTTATCTAATACATCTTTATTGTCCCCAAATTACAAATTCACACTAAGCCCTCTTAGAAGATCAAAATATTCTAAACAGATTTTTATGAATCAAGACTTATGTGAATTATACAGCCTAAATTGAAAAAGCTGTTCGGGAACTCATATAAAAATCCATACACAAATCGTAGCATCTCAAATTTTAAAATAATGTACAATAAGGCAATAAGGCTGGGAATGTAGTTTGATGACACAGTGCTTATTTAGCATGCCCAAGGCCCTGTGGTTAATCCCTAGCAGCACCAAAAAAAAAAAAAAAAAAAAAGCCACAGCAAAACAATAACACACAAAATAAAAATACATGGTTGAAATTTAAGCCATTTAAATGTGTGCAGTCTTTCATTGTATAAAACTGGTTTTGTCATTAAAATGCTGACATTCTAATACTCATTTGAGTGAAAAATATATTACTCTCCATTATTGAGTTTTAAATCTGGGGCTATCCTTTCTAGAGAGAGCAGCAGGTCCAGGTCCAGGTCCAGGGTTTAAAGCACAAATGCTAACAGCCTTGCTACCAAAAAGAGTTCCACAGGCTGGGTTTCCCTGACACATGGAAGTGTGGCATCTATATGAGCATGTGCAGACGTTGAAGCAAAGCATGAATCTCACACAGGCAGCTCCCCTCTTCTGCACTCTTTCTTTGGCCCACTTTCCCTGGCCTGAACACAAGCATTCTTTCACCAAGAAAACATTTGGACAAAATGTGACCCTCCCAAAAATATGTGTCTTGAGGGGCGGGAAAGATCCTAAAATTCTTAGGAAAATTAATTTTGGGAAGGCATGGAAGTAGATTAGACAGTATCACATGATTGTCCTGTCACTTAAATACATAGCAGAGATAAATTCAAATAAAGAAAGTCCATGACCTTCTAGATTATTCTGTGGGAAAATCTAGGGCACTCTGAAATTCACATTTGTCTTTCTTTTAGTATTGCTGGCCTGTGTCATAAACAAAAGCAGCCAGCCCAGTGAAAAAGGCCAGAACTTGACTCTAGGTTTCTAGCCTCTGGATTTGACATTTTATCTAGAAATTACTCTGTTTCTCTCTTCCTACAAAGCTTTTTAGCTATGGGAGTAAACAGAAAAAAACAATAAAAGCTTGAGATACCATTTCACTGCCCTCACCATGCACTAATTTTATCACTCAAAAGAGCAATATCCAGGAACAAACTTTAATAAAAAAAAAAAGAAAGAAAGAAAAATGACAAGTGAGCAAAAGCCTCACTCCTAAAAATGTAAAGTTCAAAAGGCAACTTCAATATAACAAAAAAATCACCTTTTCCTATTATTCAGGCCATAGCATTGAATGCCAAGCACACTAGTAAAAATAAATAAATAAAATAACCCCCAACAATGGAAAGATAATTCAAGCAAGAATAATTTGACATTTTTTTTCTTTTTGTTGCCATGAAATTTAGACCAAATGTTACCAAAATTAATCCCATGGACCAGTCCCCCTATACTGGGCTTCCCTGGCCTGACTAGCCCACCACACGGCATGCCCTTCTGAGGGTGCTTCACTGACAGGCCATATCTAATGACTTAATACCATATCAGAAACACGCCCAGGTACCAACCTCAAGTGGTCCTCAGGCTCCAGCAAAACACATCCCTCCAAATTCTGCCTTTTGTGAGGCCTCAGACGACCCAACGCCTCTACATTTTGTGGTTTTGTCGATGTAACAGGACAATCACGGGCCCTGCTCAGAATGCACATGATCATATATATGGTCTCTTGGCCCACTGCCTGATAAACAAAAGCATGGCTTAATCTTAAATCTCACTAACCACGAGTACACAATTCGCTCTGACACCAAAGAGTCATTTTGATAATTACTGTTTTCCAATCGCCTTCATTGTGAAAAGAAAAAGAAAAAAAGATCTTTTGAAAATCATTCATGTAAACTTGAACCCTAATCTGCTAAAGTAGAGGAGTGTGCATTAGTTACTTCCCCACTGCTCTGACCGGACACTGGACAAGAAATGGCTGAAGGGAGAAATAATTTCTGTTTACAGTTGCTCCGGATACAGTTGGTGATGGCACAGCAGGAACAGGCCAGGACAGGACACCAGCTGGTCACACTACATCCATAGTGAGAAAGCAGAGTACAAAGAGGAAGTGACGCCAGGATACAAAACCTCCAGGCTGATCCTCAGTGAACCATTACCTCTGGCAAGGTTTCACCTCCTAAATGTGTGCAGTCTTTCATTGTATAAAATTGGTTTTGTCATTAAAATGCTGACATTCTACTCATTTGAACGAAAAATATATTACTCTCCATTCTTGAGTTTTAAATCTGGGGCTATCCTTTCTAGAGAGAGCAGCAGGTCCAGGTCCAGGGCCTTGCTACCAAGTCCATGCCCTGAACCAGAACCCCTTAAACTTTAAGGTGGACTTCCTGGGGAGGATCCAGCCATCTCGGGTAGGAGGGCCTAACTGCTTTGATGCAGAGAGAGTAAAGACACAGCACCTGAGTACCTAGTCCTGCTACAACTTTGATTCTAGCAAGTCTCCAAGAAATAAAGGAAGTATCAAAATGAAGTAGTTTGCCTAGAAGTGCTAAAAAACACTACTCCCAGGGCAATGGAATGTGGGCTCCAAGAAAATCCTCAAGGCAAAAAACTCAAGCTAGTACTCAATCTGTGCCATGAATCCATGAATGAATGGGACAGACACACAAGCACCGATGACATTTACATCCTGTCCTAAGGTTTTCTGGGGCTGGATCTGTAAACGTGGACGCAGGAAGAAGACAGAATGGCATACACATAACTGGCCCGTGCATTGGGCTCCAGGTTTTGTCGTACATCATTTTTTCCTTAACATTTTTCACGTGAAAACTCAAGGTTCCTGCAGCCAGATATTGAGTAGCTTCTCAGAACCTTGAAAGACAATCAGGAGGAGGAGAAAACGCTGGGACAAAGATTTGGGAAAGTCTCAAAATGAAAAACAAAAGCACGTCAGAGGGAAAGCCGAGCCCTCGCATCCAAGAATGGAAGCTCCAAGCTCTTACCTATGATGGTGGCGGGTTGGGTCGGGATCTATATGTTTTATTACTGTCCAGGGTCACTGATGGAGGAGTCATTAGAGCTGCTTCAGGAGCTTGGGAGATTTACTCACTGATTTATTCATTATTGCACCCCAGTTCTAACTTCCCTTTTCCCAGGGTCTCTGCGCGCGCTTGGAAATGGAGCCACCGCCCAAACACAAGATGGCGGAAAGAGCTTCACGTCGATTTGAAGCCGAAACCAAGACCTAAGATGGCGGCGAAACGGTCATTGAAGTCCCCAAGATTACGCAACGTCTGCCCAAAAGAAAAATGGCGCCCGCGCACGCTCTCAAAGGTGTACCGTAACAAAGATGGCGACCGGCGACCGGGGCGTAGAGGGCGGGAACCCAGCGGTTATGATTGGCAGGTTCGAATCGTGGTCGAAGCGCGGGACGGAAAACTAGGATGGGCGTGTCTGCGGCACGCTGTTCATACATATGTTGGCGAGAGTTATAAAGAACCCAGGTTGGAAAAATAAGTTTCCACAATGCCCGGGAAAAATCAAGTCGTGGACCTAACTTCCTCTATGATTCCTGCGGGCGCTATAAGAACACCAGACTTCTGTCTTTCAGCCAGAAAAGAACCGCAAAAGGGCCCCGACTCCACCTCGGACGGGCAGAAGCGTCCTAGAGTCCCGCCAGCCCTACTGCGCATGTCCGCGGGGCTCGTCACCAGGCGCTCTGTGATTGGTCAGATCCAGAAGCCTGTCAAGACGGCGCGGTGTTTTCATTCGTGCAGACACGCGTGGCCACGGAGCACGGCTCACGTGCGTCGCTGGAGTCGGATAGGTTTTTACACAGTTCGCCAAAGGCGATGGATAAGCTCCTCCCCCTGCTTCCGGTGAGGGTCACAGCATTGGGTCGCCGGAACTTCCGGTAACCTCCGGCTGCCTGCCGCTGCGCGTGCGCCTTGGGGCCGGAAGGATAGAGGTTGACTGATTGCGGGCGGTGTGTAACGGCCGAGGCGGGCGTCCTCCCGGCTCTCCGGCTCCCCGGATCCCGGATCCCGTATCCCCGAATCCCGGCAGGTGAGAGGCCCTCGTGGAGGTGCCGGGGTCCCGGGCGGAGGTCGCGGTGCGAGGGCTGCCGCCGGCTGGACGCACCTGCGCGGACAGCCCTCCCTGGCCGCACCGTTGCGCCAACCCACGAAAGCAGAAGCAGGACTCGGGGGCATTTGACAAATGTTACAGAGCTCCAAATGCATCCCAAGGTCACTGAGGTCCATCTTCGATAAGACCACACGGTTCAGAGTGTCAAAATCACATTTTCCAATTAATATCGTCAGTTTTGTCATTGGCACACGTGTGTGTGTCTAGGTACAGCAGTGATTAAGACATGGTGTATGGGGGAGGGAAAAAAAAAAACCAACGAATACGATGTTTCCAGGCTGTCTTGGGTTGATTTGTTGGGAAACAAACTGAGAATGTGATTTTTTTGGATCATATTACCAAGAAGGAAAGAAGAATTTAGTAAATATTAAAAGTTGAGTTGAGCTGTGCATACATAGCAGCATATAACTAATACCGAAACTTGGGAGGCTAAAGCAAGAGAATTATGGGTTCTTGCTGGTTGGACCTTTAAGGTTGTCCCCAGTTGGAAGGAAGTTCCTTCAGACTTTGATATTGATTGGTCATTGATTGCCTTGGAAAGAGCCGAAGTTCAATTTTTTTTCAGTGTAGTCTATCCTGGGAAGGGCTTAGCAGCTAAGGACTAATTTAGTACCCCCATGAAGTGAGGAAATGTCATTTCATATTTAAGATGTATGACAGCAGTCACCAAAAACATAGAGCTTTGACAGGGAGATGTCCTAGAGAATGCCCAGTGGGGATTGGGCGCTTAGAGAAAAACTCAGGTTTAGAGTTAAGACAGCTCATGCCTTTAATTTGGGAGGCAGAGGTAGAAGGATGGCTGTGAGTTTGAGGGCATCCTGAGACTACATAGTGATTTCCAGGTCAGCCTGGGCTACAGTGAGTCCCTACCTTAAAAAGCAAAAGAAGAGTTAAGGCACAAGAGTTGTAACAAATACTGACCTTTAGCTGCCTCCACCATTGAGCAGAGAATTTACACTTGGAATTAGTTCTCAGGTGATGGCTAATGCTACTGGGGAGGAGACCACACTTTGCCAGGTCCTTTGAGCTCATAAGGATCTGGACGATGGTTATTGGGGAGATTGGGTCAAGGAAAAGGGCAGAATCCACTATGTCCAAATTGAATATAAGGATTTGTCTTTATTCTTTTTCTTTGGTTTTTCCAGGTAGGGTCTCACTGTAGCCCAGGCTGACTTGGAATTCACTACGTAGACTTAGGCTGGCCTCCCTAGTGCTGGGTTCACAGGTATGCGCCACCATGCCCAGCTCAGATTTTTCTCTTCTATTCTCCCTCCACCTCCCCCAAAGTCCAGGTCAAGCAGGGAAAGAAATAGAATTGGGTTAGTGTGGATGCTCTGGTGGTTTGGTTTGGGGTTCATGAAACAAAAGTCTTATGTAGCCTGGTCTCATTTAGGTGGCCTTGAACTCCCTAAATATCTGAGGATGATCTTGAACATGACACTCCAGTCAGTTAGTCGAGTTGGTGAGCGCCAGTGAGAAAGCCTGTCTTAAGAGGTGGGCAGCATTCCTTGTGATACCTGAGGTTGGCCTCTGGCCTACACACGTATGTGTGCAAAAAACATACTTCACGTATCTTAATGTGCTCTGAACTTACTCCACATCCATTCCTGACTTCAGTGAGGCCAAACTGACCTTGAATGGTGGAGTAGGGAGAGTGGTAGGGTTTTTACAGACAAACCCCTAGAACTCAGGTCTGAGCCATAACTTCAAGAGTTGAAGTATGGTTTTAGTGTTTGTGGGGTTTGTAAGAATATTTTAGTTATTTATTTGAGAGAGAGCAAAGAGAAGCAGAGTGAGTAAAGATACATCAGCACCACTGCCGGTGTAAACAGACTATGAATGCATGTGCCACTTTGTGAATCTGGCTTTACATGGGTACTGGGGAATTGAACCTGGGCGGTTGTGCTTTGCAATCAAGTACTTTTAACCACTGAGCCATCTCTCCAGCCCTGTGTTTGTGTTTTCTGGTGATTAGAAAACTGATAAAACTTATACTGTTTTAGGTGATGTGTTTAAAGAAGGAAAATTATTTTTCTCTGTCATTCTGGCCAGTGTAACAGACATGAAGACAATGAGCATTTCTTGTTTAAAAATACTAAGGCATAACTACATACTAATAAGACACCACAAATTGTTTTGATACATGTATATGTTACAGAATGAGTAAACCAGGCTAAACATTATCATTTTTTTATAGTAAAAACTTTAAAAAGCCTTTCTTCTAGCTTTTTTGCAGTCCTGTCTAATGTCTACACTAAGGGCCAAACTTGAATTCTCAGTTGAAGATAAAAATAATTATTTTTGCAAGGACCATATTTTAAAAAGAACGATTCCAACCAATAATTGTAATTCAGGAATAAGGAACTTACAAGAATCTAAAGCCAACAATGTCATCATAGAAATGGCATTATTCAATTCTAGTAAACTTCAAATATAATCACTAGATCTAAATTAGTACTTTTTCAAATACTTTGAGCAGAGCCTTAGAAAAAAAGAATGTCTTACAATGTCCAGCACACCAGCAGATGGCGCTTCGCAAAGCCCATAGACAATGTGAGCATGCTCTAAGAATATTCCCTGCATGCATGTTGATGATGGCCTTTTTGTAGTAGAAATTAACAAAAGTTGATTATACTAATTAACACTGTTACATAAAGCAATCTGCCGACTAGAGCTCAGCAGTTTGGGACTCTCCCGGCAGCATTATTGTCTGCCTCAGTCCTTCACCTGAGTTCTGTCATAAGAAACACTCATTCAGCTTGGGGCTGACATGTTGCAGAAAGCCTGCCAAGGCCCTAATAGAAATTTAAGAGATAGTAATCTCTGTGCAACAGAGGTGAAGAGAGGAAGCTTTTAGTCTCGACAGTAATGTGCTAAATTTAAAGAATATATATGGTCTTAGTGGGTTTTTTTCATGAATCACTACTCATAAGATCACCATATTCATGCAAAGGTAGTAGTATACCAAGCTTCCCCTTCTGTTCATTAATATCTTCCTGTTCATTTCTGTGTTAAGAAAACTGAGCTTAAATGATCCTAGCTAACCTCAACTCTCAGTGAACAGTGTAGACACTTTTGTTCTGGTTTTGGACAAGGGCCAAATGTCTGATGTCCATGACATAAGAATCTGAAGAGCATGCCATATGCACTGTACGAGACTCTCGTGACCCTCACACTTGTCTCCACACACTGAGTAGTCTCCTCATCCTCACCATACCCTGGAAATTCTGGGTCCGTACTGCTGGACCTGGGGCTAATTCTTGACTTTAAAACTGCTTCATAGAACACCAGCCAAGACTTTGTATTGAGTGCCACCGTTAACTGTCAGCAGCCCAGTCAATCAGTATGTCCTCAGTTCTCATAAAGTTACTATGAGATGATAATAAAATGGAAAATAAGAAACCAATGCATGAGGTATATGCTTAAGAGGCAAGTCTAAGAAAGCATAACCTGTCTTAAGGTTGCTTCTCAACTTTTTCTAAAAGCATATTGGTGAGTAAAATGATAGATACTAATCACATTTCATTTCTCTTCTGAAGTTTTAAGGAGTGTGTTTTTAGAGTGTTTAAAGAAGATTCCAGAAGGATAAGGACAGTAGCAGGTGTGATGAAGTAGGGTAAGGAAGGACTTTTTTTTCCCCATTCCTCTGGTCACTTTACTCTGGATTTGAAAACTAAATGAACAGCAAGCACTTACTCACTCTAGCCTGCTGCAGTATGAAAGCTGATCATACTCAGGAATCTCGTAAATTCTCTGTAGCTGAAGTTTCAGTTTCTCTTGAATCTCCCACTGTCTCTCCTGCCCAGCACTGTGAACTCTTTCAAGTCAAGACTTTAGAAAACTTTTTGCCAAGTTCATTTGAGAAATTGGTTAATTGTTAGGAAATACTTTAAATCAAATTTCCTGATAAACAGCTTGTTCAGGCCATGAGTGGGGGCTGTATATTATAAGAGTTTTTATCACTGTAGCACATTTTACCAGTAAATCGTTGAAAATCATGTCAAATTTCTATGATTTGGAGGATTGGTCAAGTTAAGTCCATATCAAATGCTATATAACAGTTAAAATGCTAATGAATTATTCATATAAGAAGCAAAGATTGAAAAACAGCATGTTGGCTGGGTATGGTGGCATGTGCCTCTAATCCCAGCACTTGGGAGGCAGAGGCAGGAGGATCGCTGTAAATTCGAGGCCAGCCTGGGACTACAGAGTGAATTCCAGGTCAGCCTGGGCTAGAGTGAGACCTTACCATGGAAAAATAACAACAAAAATAAGAACCACATTGCATGTTACAATCACATTTCTGTTAAATCTAAAACCATTTTAGACTTATTTATTTATTTGCTAATTTAGAAAAAATTACCTTCTATCATTAGAAAGGGGCTGAAATGCTATGTCCATTTTGAAAAGTATCCCAAAGGAAAAATGGGGAGGAAATGAAGTACAAGTAAAATACACCTGTACTTGTCAGAGTTGCATGAGTGGATAGGAGCAAAATGAGCATCTCATTATTACCTCACTGTGGGGTAGTTTGGAGTAACTGGGCCCTCCAAGACTTGAAAAAAGAGGGGGAATGTCCTTGGGCTTGTCCTTGAAGTCTCCACTTTGCTAGAGCTGACTCCTTATCTCTCTGCCTATCCTGCTTTTCTACCTGAGACCTCCCAGGAGGTCTCCTGACAATGTGGTTGGTCAGCTTAACTTCCTGAGCCAGCCCAAGCCCCCTCTGGCTCACCTGAGGCTTTGGCAAGGAACCCCAAAATTCCCATTACAAGTGACTGCCATGTCAATCAAATCTGAAATTTCAAAACTATATTGCCCTTTTCTTAAAACTAGTAAGGAGCTTTTCTTTAACACTGTCTGATGTGCCTGGCCCTGGGATGTTGGTTATGTGGGCTGCTGTCCACATATAGAGTCCACATGACGTATTGGAAAGCTGTTATACACCAGTGTCATTTTAAGAGTGGGCTTCCGTCTTGCTGGGTGACATGGGTTCCTGTGGATGGTGTGATGCTCAGTGTTTCTATGTGGCTCAAGTGCAGACTCTGACAGTACTTTGTAAAATAACAAGTCTTGTCAGCCTTACCATTGTCCAAGCGTCTCAGATGACCGCAGAGTGATCTGTCAGAAAACAGTTCCTTGCTCTGTCTCTTTCTCTTCTACTAGTCACATCGCTAAGGAGAATTTGAGGAAGTGGGAACATATAGGTATCTAGCAAACGTTAAACCAGTGAACCTTAAATCAGTCCACATTATTTACTAGCCAGCACATACTGAATAAGGCCTCAGTGGTATGTGGCAAAAATGAATTTTCAGCCAAAATAGATATTAATTCCAAGGTTTAACCAAACCTAAATCTAGAAAAAAGATACATAGATCCTTAAGTTATCCAAATAAAAAGATGAAGAAACTATTAAGCATAGTGTACATAAAAAATCGAGTAACTATTGTCTGTGACTCACAAGTGCCCCAAGAGGTTATTAGGTGCAAGATGCTAACATGATTCTAGCCTTTGGCCCCCTTTTTACTCCCCTCGGGGAGTTCAAAGTATGGTATTTGTAGACAAGAGTACAGTATTTTCCCGATATTATTGTTACATATGTTATGTAGTGCTTCAATATGGCCTGAATTTTAGTTAGTGGGTTAGAATTTCCAGGTTTATTATTATATCCCTTTGTCTAAGCTAGTTTCCTTTGTATCAGCTACAGTTGATGATTCAAGTAAAAGCTGACAAGTGTTGAATTATGTTAATGAATGGGGAGAAGTAAACAGCAGAGATATCATCCGTTAACAGGAATGTGACTTGGTTAACTGAATGTTAAAAATGACAAGATTCAGAGGTGTTAACGTCACCTAAAGTATTGAGGCTTGATATGAATACTAGTCTGTATTATTTAGCTTCTGTCAGTAACAAAAATATTACCTAAGACAAATCAACTCAGGAGGAGGAACGGTTTCCATCCATGGTCAGTTCTGTGCTTTCTGGCCTCTAGGTGGTGTAGTACATGGTCCCAAAGCAAAGAGAGAAGAGATTGGGGTACTCCTCAAGGCTGTGCCCAGAGACCTCCCACTAGTCCTACCCCTCGAAGATTCCACCATCTCCCAGTACGTGCTATGGCTGGCAACCCCTTATCCAAACTATGACAACACCTCTCCACCTTGTGCTGAGGGTGTCTGTGGACAACTGCTACGTTTCAGCACAAGCCAGCTGCTTTCATACAGTCTGCATCTTTTTTCCCTTTAAGAAGCAACCCTTGTTAAAATTATTCCCTCATTACTCCAAATCACCTAATTCCTCCCCCAGTCATTTAATGTACCCTCAAATCTCAAAGATCTAAATCTCAAATGATCTAAAGGGTTTTTTGCACAGATGAGACGGGTTAACCAAAGTATTGTCATGCTGTAGCAGAAGCTTGAAGGGTCAATTCTTCCTTAACAAAGAGTTAAAAAGTTCATTGCTGACATAAACATGGAAAGCAGGGATCTGGTGTAGTGGTTGGGGAGAATAGAATCAAGGAGATGGGGAGATGGGTGCTTGTGATCGGTCAGGCTGATGCAGAACTAACTGCAGATTCTTGCCTCTGTTATCGTGCTTTACCTGCCTTGCCAGGAACTGTTTACATGTTAGAGAATGTTTGACTAGAAATGAAATCACCCCCTCTGACTTAACTATAATACAGGAAAATTAGGGAATAGAACACTTTGTGGTAACTCACATGTCTTCATCTAATTCTGTACTTGATGTTGACTCAAAATGAAATCTGCTTATGATAATAAGAAGTGGTCTTTGTGGTTTTTGCCTTTATAAACCCTTGCAGAAGGCAATCTGGCACTGCTCCTTGCTCAGATTTCTGACAAGGGCATTCATCAGCCAGCTTAATAAAGACTCTCCTTTTTAACTTTATTGGGTGGTCATGCCTCAGTTTACCCATAACACAGTGAGCTTCAAAACGAAACTTAATCACAGTACAATTTTGGTTTCCCTCCCAAAATAGAACATAAGCATAAAGCCTGCAAAAATGTATAGGGTATGTGGGTACTTTAAGAGAAGTAGCGGCCATAAGACGCTTCCAGTTGTGTAAGCTCAGCAGCATTGTCCTTAAAATGTGAATTTAGACCTAAAACAATAATGCTGGGGGAGATATGTATGTAAACATATTTGCAGCTTTCTGATTACTTTTAGTATGTATACACAGAATACAGAGATAGCTTGGGCTATTTAATTCATTACTACCATATTTTCATGTTCATTTAAATGGTGTAGTGACTAAGTAAAACTTTAGGTATTTTTCTATTGGCATTTATACAAAATATACAGTGTTTTATATAACAGTCCTTACATTTGAGGTGCAGTTGAAGCAAATTCTTAGCATACCCCATAGATAATGAAGCATTCCTTAATATCCTGAGCTCAGAAAAGAACTTGCAAAATGGAACCATTTGTGTCATCACAACTTATAAGCAAATCAGATGCCCTTTAAATAAGAAAGAGTGTAGGATGCTTTAAAGGTTCCCAAGCCCAGCACCATCAGAACACTGCAGGCCTGTAGTCCACCCATGCCCCTTGCAAAATATATTGTTGACACCAACTAGGTTTATAGCTCTGGGCAATTTTCAAGCCTCAATATCTCCATGCAAACTGAATTGGCAGTGACCCCAACCACTGGGTTTACAGTGATGGAGGCCAAAAAAATAAAAGCATATATAGTGACTCAGCATAAAAATTAGGAGCTAGCACCACAAATTCAATCTAAGTCATTGCTTCCAAACCAAGTCTTTTTATTACTAATTTTTTAGAATTTTTTTTTTTATTTGCAAGCAGAGAAGGAGAGACAGAAAGAATGAGAATGGTCACACCAGAGCCTCTAGCTGCTGAAAACAAAGTGCAGATGCATGCACCACTTTGTGCATCTGGCTTTATGTGGGTACTGCAAAATTGAACCCAGGTCATTAGGCTTTGCAGGCAAGTGCCTTAAACATTGAACCATGTCTCCAGCCCCTATTTTTTGTTTTTATATTGAGCTCTATCCCAGGCTGACCTGGAACTCATGCCAATCCTCATACCTCTGCCTCCAGAGTGCTTGGATTAAAGGCACCAACCACGCCCTGCCCAAAAGTCCTTTGTTATAATGGAAATCTAGCCTTGACCATTCTGGTCTTATTTGAAATGTCATCCTTATACCCTGTCAGAATAAGAAACCTAAATTTTATTACATGTTAAAGGAATACTGTTTGATTCTTCTGTTAAACTTGTGGTGAAAACCAGGAGTATAAACCTAGCATTCTAGGTGTAGAAGTGGAGGTGCTATGAATTATAAGCCAGTTTGGGCTAAATAGACCTTGTTTCAAATAAATAAATAAATAAATATCTTGTAACTAAGTTTTTACATAAAGAAAAATAAGGGCTGTTATAGCTCAGTGGTAGAGTATTTGCCTAGCACTCATAAGCAAAACTTCAGATTCAGACATTTTCCTAATGGCATTTATATAAAATACATAATAATTTGGAGTTCATGGCAATCATACCCATATAGTGCAGTTAAAGCAGGTTCTTAGCATACTCCATAGATCACAACCAGTCCTATTACCCTGAAGAAGTACAGCATAAATATACTAACAAATTTAAAATTGCATTAAGAATCTTCAAAGCTCTTCACTCTGACTTAGAATAAGAATAATTGACAAAAACTCTCTGCATATTTCCAGAGCTTATATTTACCTTACTCAGCAGATAGTGTTTTATAATTGTTGACTCAATGTTAAATACTTCATATGTTTCTCCAGCTTTAGTTTCTGCTTTCTTTATGTCTAAAATGCATCTTTATTAACACTATAATATTATAACTGAAAGTGCCTAAGTCAAAGTTTACTGGAATATAGTGTACTTGGTGACTTATAGATAGATTTTGAAAGATTATAGTGTTTAATTTCTATTCTTTTCTCCTTTAATTATAATCTCTCCTAGGTGGACTGATGTCAAAGGACTATGAACCTCTGGAAAGAATACAAAGTGCTGATTGTTATGGTACCTTTAATTGGGTTCATACATTTGGGGTGGCACAAAATCAAAAGCAGCCCCATTTTCCAACTGCCTGATAAAGACAGCATTCCTGAGCCAGATAGTTTGGCATTTGCAAACCCACCAAGGAGCCAAACCGAAGCAAAATAGCAGGACTGCAATTTCCAGGTAACTTCATTAAATATGCTCAGTCCTATGGTGCATCCCAATAGCAAGGAAATTGACTTTATAGAGCTCTGGCCAGAAAAAGCCTAAACTGACAAGTGCATGTCTGTTTGTTTTATTATTTTTTTATTTATTTGCAAGCAGAGAGAGGGGAGAGACAGAGAGTGAATGGGTGTGCTAGGGCCTCCATCAGCTGCAAACAGACTCCAGGTGTATGTGCCACTTTGTGCATCTGGCTCTAGGTGGGCACTGGGGGAATGGAGCCCAGGTTGTCAGGCTTTGCAGGCAAGTGCCTTAACTGCCGAGCCATCCCTTCAGCCTGTTTTTGGTGATTTTTTTTTTATTATGACAGATATAATTCATTATATTTTTGGAGACAAAACATTAGTTGTAATTTTTACATTTAATATTTTACTTTCAAAATGATTAGCTACATTTGGGAGTTACTGAATTAAAGAGTGTATGTATTCTCTCATTCATACAAAATCCAAATATTATAGAAATCAATATTTTTCCTAACTCCTTTGTCAGCAAACTGGCAGGAGTAGGCTTGCAAAGCTTATTCCGAGTATGAACATAAAGTTTCACTGTGGAAGTGCTTCCCTGAGAGCATTATGAGTGTTAAATTTATCATGAAGATAGACTAATTATTTTCACTGTGGATGTTAGATATTTATAAAGTCCAAGAAATTCTGAAGTATGAAACTCATCTGGCCCCACAGTGATATGCCCTCGAAGTGTCTAGCATTGTCTGCTTTCCTTTTTTTTTCTTTTGTTGTTTTGAGACAGTTTCATTCCAGCCCCAGGCTGGGCTCCATTGCAATCTTCCTGCCTCAGCCTCCCAACTGGGATTTCAGGCATGAGCCATTTTGCTAGCAGCATTTTATGTTTTAATATACCTTTTCATGACTTTGAGGTATGTACTGTGCTCTAAATTTTGGCAGAAAGTTGATCATTGGAACGTTCTCCAGGTATTTTACCTTTAATCAAACTCAGGCCTCTGGAGGTTGAGGCAGGAGAAATGCTACAAGTTTGAGGCCAGCCTGGGCATCACAGCAAACCCCTGCTTCAACAACAACCAAAAAAATAGAGCACACATTATTTTAAATTGAGATTTTTGCACTAACACAGAACATATTAGACGGTTATTTGTTATAAACAGGGGTAATAAAATATTAAAAGCTTGACAACTTAAAATAGTAAATTTAGGGTATTCTTTGTGAATTTTTTTATTTATAAGAGGACTTTTAATAGATGTGAGCAAGGAACTGAAGATTGTTAGGTGCCTGATTTTTAAATGTAAGGTCTGGGCTGGAGAGATCGCTGAGCAGTTAAGGCACTTGCCTGCAAAACCTAACGACCCAAGTTGGATTCCCCAGTACCCACATAAAGTCAAAATCTCAAAGTGGCACATGCATCTGAAGTTCATTTGTAACAGCTAGGGTTCCTGGTGCACCTATTCTCTCTCTCTCTCTCTCTCTCTCTCTCTCTCTCTCTCTCTCTCTCTCTCTCTCTGCTTGCAAATAAGTAAATAAAATATTTTAAATATGAGGTCTTGGAGTTTGCAGTGAGGTATATGTATATTGTACTTTCATTATACTCATGAATTTTGGGGCCAGGTAGTCAGATTTCAGGGGGAATTTTTTTTTTCCTGGTGCTAAAAAGAAATTCAGTATTATTAACACTAAGGAATTATCTCAAGGATCTTGTGAATACAGTAAGAGTTTTGTAGTGCCAGCGAGCAACACGATGGTTTTAGAGGGCAGGGTGTGGTGGTGTGCACCTGTAATATCAGCACATAGGAGCAAGTGCTTAAACTGGCTTTGGAGAATGAGAAGTTCAAACCCGATTTCAAACAAGTTCAACAGATTCCATGCAGGTGAAGTGCATCCAAAGAAGAAGGTTATATTTATCCCTTACTGTGTTTCTTTCTTTAATTTGGGCATTTGCTATACTAAATTGTAAGCATATTTAAAAACAGCTGGAGAATAGACTATTAAACTTTGCCATTGTACCCATCAACCTGCTTTACCACTTCTATTTTTTGCCAATTTATCTGTTCCCCCACCCCCCTTTTTTTAGTGCCTTAGGTGAGGATTCCACCACAGTGCTGCATCTCAACCCCTGAAATACTTAAATCCATTCTGTAGCCCTTCCGTATGCATATTTCAATGGTAATAATAGTAAACACATATACAACCCACTTGAACATTAATAGTAACTCTACAGTATACTTTTATAACCAAGGCTTTATATGTTTCTGAGTTTGTCTTAAAAATCTTTTTAATGATGTTTTCTTAGTGTCTAGAATGCACATATTGTGTTTGGTAAATAATGTCTGTTTTCGAAACATTCGTACACAGTATGTAAATGACTATACTTGGTGACATTCTAATATGACTGTTTATAAAAGTAGACAGTGTGGTCCTTGGGCTTTATTTACTAACCAATATAATGGTCTTAGTCCATTTCATTAGGGTGCCAAATAGTGCTGCTCCAGGTCTTCACCTCTTTTCCAGTTATTAGCTGGAGGGTGCTCCCTCCTCAAGCAGCTAGTTACCCCTAAGTAAATTTATACCCCCCCCCCAAAAAAAAAAAAACCAACAACAAATGCTTTATTTTATTGGTTTTTAAAAGAGTGAGTATGTTAGTACTTTAGCAGTTTGGGGCGTAAGGATTGGGTGTCAATATAAATTTGTGGTTTTACATGTCAGTTGATCCAGTACAGTCACCATTTTGTGTAATGCTCAAGTTATCCTACCTTGGATCCTCTGATTCCCATTTTCCCTTTTGACTCGCTTAGTGTTCCTAGCTTGAGGGTTTCTTGCCTCAGAATAGAATCAGCCATTTTTCCAGAGAACCTTGATTTCCAGTAGGTTTTCTAATTATAATTAACAGGTGATTCACTTGATTTGGATGACAGTTAAATTCTTTAGCATTTTAAAGCAGTCTACCAGTTGTGTGCATTCAGGAAAGATGGGCCCCACACCTCTAGTGGTGACTTCAGCAGTCCCTGGGCCAGAGCCATGGCCAGGTGTGGTGCTGCCTGCCTGGAAACCCAGCGCCCAGAGGCAGGAGAGTCCAAGAGTTCAGGTGTAGCTCTGCTCCCTGAGACCCTATCTCAGAGCAAAACAGGAAAGAAACCTAGAAAAATCATTTTATTTATCCTAGTTTTTACTGTTTGTGTGTATAGAAGTTTGTGGGTGTTTTTTTTTTTGTTTTGTTTTTTTGAGGTAGGGTCTCACTCTAGCCCAGGCTGACCTGGAATTCACTCTGTAGTCTCAGGCTGGCCTTGAACTCAAACTCATGGCAATCCTCCTACCTCTGCCGTGTGCCACCATGCCCAGCTCTGTATAGAAGTTTTAACATACGCAGATTATCACATAAAAATTAGTTTGCTAAGGCTTCATTTAATATTTTGCTGAATCTGAAATGAAATATAATCTTGACTATTTGTAGTATAAGATAAGTAGCCCCCCCTACACACACATACATACATACATACATACATACATACATACATACATACATACATACACACACACACACACACCATAAAAGTTTTCTGCCATGGAAGGGAAACGCTGGCTATCATTGTTTTCATTGTATTTGAGCCCTGTTACCATGGTTACAATCCTGTAACTAAATTGGGAGCAGTAACCCAAATAACACTTTGCATAAATAACAGTTCTTTTCCTGACTTCTTTACACATCTTCAAATCACTGCTTTACACCACAATGCCAAACCATAGTCTACATTTAGAAGTACTTCAGACCAAGTAGTTCAATTAGCATTATTAATGCTAACTTCTTGAAACAGCCTTAGCACATTCCTGTACATAACTAATAGCTCATCCTTCATCTTCAGAACACCAGGCTGCAACTAATAGGCCCCTAACCTAACTTGGATTTTCACACATTATTATTAAAGTGTCAGGATTTTATGTCTCAATGCACATAATTTACCACCTCCTTAAACAGGGTCCTAGTGTTTTCCTGCCTGTCCCTCTGTTATATGACATTTTGTGGTATTTAAACTTTGTGATTGAACTGCATCCTAGTTCTCTTTGTTTTCCAGTACATTCCTTGGTTTTTGTATTCATTGGCATTAACTAAATAAGGTTTGAAACCCCTGGATTACTGAGTCCAGCTATAGAAAATGAGCTCTGACTTCATTAGCCCTGTGTACATTAAGGCCAGTTGTTTTGGACATCTCTTGGACTAAATGCAGAACTGCCGTGGAAATGCTAACAGCTGTCTTGTTTTCATGATGATTTACAGGGAGAATTTGACATAAATGCAATTCTTTTCAACCTTAGTTGCAAGGCAAAATGATAAAAGCATATTAAGATTGTCAGTAAAAGAATAACATCATTTGGGGCTTGTTTTAGGACTCAGGAGGCCAAATTCTCAGTCTTAAAATGTATGATTTCTCTTCCAGAAACTTATCATATTCAAATAACTGCTGTAAGCTTTCCAGCTGTGTTGTATTCTAAAGCCATGGAGATAGAAGCCCTTTTTGTTCGATGGCAGGTTCACTGTCAAATAAAGGCAGATTAAGTCATACATGGGTTGCCCTTTCCCAATTTGGAAGACATGTAACTGTTGAAGTACCTTTTTGTAAAAATGGAGCAGATCGCTAAAATATTGAACTGTAGTCTACAGAATATTTGGAATTACTCTTCTAAATATGTTTTTCCTTTTATTTCTTAAAGGTAAAAGAAACTTTGAGTTCGATAATAAAAGAAGAAATGAAAAGAAACAGTTGGATTAGAAGGAACTGGCTTCTTGTGGCTGGGGTGGCTTTCATCGGTGTCCATCTTGGAACCTACATTATACAAAGGGCTGCAAAGCAGTCAGTGAAGTCTCAGTCAGGAGACAAACAAAAGAGAGTTGAAGAATGAAGTAAAATAAATACTTGGAATTGTTAGTATGTCATTAAATTATTATATGCTGACTATTGTCAGAAACATAGAAAAGTACTTGATTTTGAGGCTATAAATCTACATAGATATTCCTGAAGAATCTATTTTAATGTTAACACATTTAGCAATGTAATAAATGGAAACAGGTTAACAAAATAAAAGCTGTCTTCTTTAAGTTACACCTTAAGCAAGATGTCTCGCTTAGAAGCTAAGAAGCCATCACTGTGTGAAAGTGAACCCCTGACAAGAGAGCCAGTCAGGGCCAAGCTTTCTGTCTTGAAAGGAGTCTTGGCCTCATGCTATGGCCCCTCAGGGAGGCTGAAGCAGCTGCACAATGGCCTGGGCGGGGGTGTGTGTACAACTTCACAGTCCTCAGCTCTGCTTCGAGGTCTTGCTGTCTCCCACCCCATATTAAAGATCCTCACAACATCCGTGCAGAATCATGTGTCCTGCTTCAGTGACTGTGGCCTGTTCACAGCCATTCTCTGCTGCAACCTAATTGAAAATGTTCAGCGGCTAGATTTGACACCCTGCGTTGTCATTCAATTAAATAAACATCTTCTGAGTCTCTGCACCAATTATCTCAGGTCCGAAGCCTGTGGTTGTCGAATCCCAGTTGACTTTAGTAGCACTCGGCTCTTGCTTTGCTTGGCACGCAGCATATTAACCAGTAAGCCTGCCTGTCTGCTCACCAGAGAGGAAATCGATCATCTCAGTGCTTTGGTTCTGAGGACCTTTTTGCTCACAATTCCAGAAAGTGCTGGAGACCATGTCATTTTAGGAAAGAGTATAATCGTGCCTTTAAAGGGTCAAAGAGTCAGGGATTCCACTGTGTTACCCGGACTACTTATTGCAATGCCAGAACTTGAGTTAAGGAAGCTGTTGCCTCTTCAGAAGTCAGGTGCCTGCAAGGTTGCGCTCTTCTGTGTGTCTTTATCTGGAGACTTCTCTGACCCTGGAGAAGGAACTGTGGTGGTCCATCATGGAGCATCTCCAGAAAACGCAGTCCTGGGCCAGTTGTTTCATTTAGGGAGGCAGATAGTTAGTGACCATGTAGATCTGGTCCTGTGCCAAAAAGTTATCCACCCATCTTTGAAACAGTTCCTCAGCACACATCACATTATCACCATCGACAGAGTTGGAGTGGCTCTGATGGAACCTCTGAGCAAAGTGACAGGTAAAAAGCATTCTTGGCTTTTGCCTCTTATAGCTAATTAATGACTTTTTATTTTGAGCAGAGATATTCTTGGTTTGTGTCACCGATGGCACTTTCAGAAGTCACCAGCCTTAGTAGCATTTGTATCATTTCTTGCAAAAAAAAAAATTCTCAATTATTTACTAAAAATGGAGTGAATATGGCCATTTTCTATGTATTTTTCATCCCCCAAATACAGTCTTGGGATGTAACCTCACAGAGTTCACTATTTGAGAAGTCTAGCATCCTTATGATATTAAAGGATTAGGTTCTAAAATTTACAAATCATTTTATATTCAGAAGGCAATTTGTAGCTGGAATGCTGTCTACTTATATCAAGGAGCTTCTGTACTTCTGCTTAAGCAGCTGTTCCCAATGTGGTGGGGGCAGACACATAAGCTTTACTGAAAATACTCTAGCTCTCAGGACCAAGGCAGACTACCACAGACCTTGTGTAAAACCTGCTGAACTCACAGACTCAGTAGCTGAGACTAAGGTCCACACCTGGCTTGCAACTGTTAAAAGTTCACTGCAGTCCTTAGAAATCATCAGAATAGAGCAGTATTTATACCAAATGTTGAGTATCTGATCCTCATTGTCAAATGACCATCAGAATAGAAGTTATGAAGTTGTAGGGCCAGGGAGATGGCTCAGCAGCTAAAGGCTCTTGCTTGCAAAGCCTGCCAGTCTAGGTTCAATTCCCCAGCACCTACAAAAGTGTGGATGCAAATGGTACATGGGCTTGTGGGTGGGCTTGTGGGCCAGCTAGTCTGATACTAGCTTGCAGATTGGCAGTTCTAAGAGACCCTGTCTCAAAAGAATGTGAAGCACAGTCCAAAGTTGTCCCCTGTCCTGAATGCATGCACTCACTGGCATGTGCAACCTTGCACACAAAAATGTTAAAATCATGGAGTGGGAGGCAATTATCAGATTACATTATGTTCAAATATGAAATTTGTCAAGAAAAATAAAAGTAGTGGAGGTAATTCTTCACAACTTGGTAATATTACAGGTACATGCTTACATATCTACTAGTGTTTCATGAATCTGGCAGTTTCCTACTTAATACTGGGTATTTTGTTTGTATATTTAGTCATTAAAATACAGAACATTTCCCCCGTAGCACCAATATTGTAAATGCTCACTGGGTTCCCACATTAGACCACAGATGTTACTTAACTCTTAGATACTTAAAATATGACAAATATATTTTAATTAATTAAAAATGCCCTAACCCTCACTGGACATGGCACATACCTGTAATCCTGGCACTTGGGAGGTGGAGATAAGATAATCAGGAACTAAAGTTTGAGGTCAGCCTGGGCTACATGAGACCCTGGTTTTTTGTTTTTTTTTATTTTCCGAGATAGGGTCTCTAGCCCAGGCTGACCTGGAATTCACTATGTAATCTCAGGCTGGCCTCAAACACAGGAATCCTCCTACCTCTGCTTCCTGAGTTCTGGGACTAAAGGAGTGCACTACCACGCCCAGCTGAGACCCTGGTTTTTTTGTTTGTTTTGTTTTTAAATCAGGGCTGGAGAGATGGCTCAGCAGCTAAAGGCACTTGCTTGCTAAGCTTGATGGAACAAGTTCAGTTCCCTAGGACCTACGTAAAGTCCAATGTGCAAAGTGGCACATGGGTCTGGACTTTGTTTGCAAAAGCATGCATATTCATTCTCTTTATTTCTCTCATAAACATTTAAGAATAATATTCAGATTTTAGTATTTCTTATAGAACTCATTACATTTGAAGATTTTGCCAACATTCAAGTCACCATATTTTTGTTACTTCATGATTTATAAAATTTTACTTATTTTTCTTGTGCTGGTGGGAGGATAAAAGTCATAAGAAAAACTGACATAAGTATGTCTTATGCTTTATTTTTGACATAGTTTAAGTATCTGCATAAAAATAGCTGCTAGTCAAAAAATCCTATATGTAAAATATGTTCCCTCCAAAAACATTTTTTTTTACTACAGGACTATCTGGATAGTTTCATTTGTTTTCAATTTAAATAGTAATTATGTTAGAAATAGAGCCTTTCCCTCACTTCACCTTTGTTAACTTAGGGTCTGAGATCTCCAAATGACTTTTCAGGGCTCCAGACAGTCCTTGAAAATGGATGCAGGCTTTGCAAGAAGAGAATGCAAAATAGTTTTTAATAGATGCTCTAAGAGGCCTGTAGTATGGTATAATATAACATATACTATGGTGGTATAATAGATCAGTGGTAGAGCATCTGCCTAGCATGAGCCCTGGATTAAGTTTCCAGCAATAACAAAAACAAAGTCCCCCCCCCAAAAAAAAAAAGGTTGTAAACAAAAAGGACCTTCGCTTTCTGCTTTAAGCAAAAAACACATCTGTAATCCTAGCACTCAGGATCTGAAGCAGGAGGATCACCCCTTCCATGAGGCCAGCCTTGCCTACATAGAGTTCCAGGGCAGCTCAAACTACTTAATAAGAAGATCCTGTCTCAACAAAAACAACGGCTTCATTTATATGTCTGACAGGAATATGGAAGAACTCGAGGTCTAGGATGATGACTTCTTTGTTCTGTGTTTGACGTCTTCAATGATAAGCTTTTGTGGGGCTTTTGTATTTCTGTTGTCTAGGAACAAATATTCATTTGTCGATTATTGTTTCACCTTTGTTCATATTGTGTTTTCTATACCTTAACAAAAATAGGAGCAACACCTATTGGTTCTCTTGGCTCAATATCTCCTAGCAGCTATGGAAGTGTGAAAGATTTATGCTCTGCAAATTTTGGCTCCAAGCATTTTTTTCATCTTATTCCTAATGAAGCAACAATCTGCAGCTTGCTTCTCTGCAATAGAAATGATACTGCCTGGGATGAGCTGAAGGTAGGTGCTGAAGTTCCAGGGTCTGAGGCAGAGATGAGATACCACTCAAAGGGTATATAAATTGGATTGGATTGTTCCTTTTGGATTTCATGTTTTTAAAATAATTTCCATAGAGGTTTCAAAAGCAACTGTCAGAGTGAGAAATGGCTGGAGGTGTGCATCGTGGGTGGAGTGAGGGTAAAGTCACAAGCAAGCTAATTGTAATGTTCTAGTAAGCTACCTGCATTACCATTATCTACCATTTACTAGAAACTCAGAAGGTCCTTGCTGTGAACATTTCCTAAGGAATTAAATTGTGTACTCTGGGGCTAATGTGTATGAAGAATTCACTTAGAAGATGAGTCCCTCAGTCCATACCCATCTTCCCCCTCTGAGCAAAGCTGATTGTTTTCTGCCAACAACACCACAGGTACATTTTAGATAAGGAGAATGACAACCTATAGAATTCATCACGAGTACAAAGATTCAAGTTCGCTCAAAGATATGTCCTTAGTGAATCAGAGGTCTTTGTTAGTTTATTGCTTGATTATAGCTCAGTCATTTCCCATACAAGCTGAAGAGAATTCTGTGGTCTTTACACACACCTTTACATAGACTTTTTTTTTTAATAGAAGGATCAGAAAACCTTGCCGTTCAGGAAAAGACCGATTCAGTTTCTTGAACATAGACTTCGAGCAAATGTGTCTTTCTTTTGTTGCTAATCTGTTTTAGAAATGTGCATTCATATGTATTAATCACATTGTGATTAATCCATCTTTTCTCTGTCAAATTCTGGCTTTCTAATGGGATGAGTCGTGTATCTGATGTTGAATTCCTGAGTCTGGTTTGTATTTTTAGCTCACTTGTGAAGCAGCACTGCATGTCTTACACTTGACACTGAAGGAGCCATGGGTTTTATTGGGAGGCGGCTGCACTGAAACACATTTGTCTGCATATGTGAGAGGCAAGGTAAGTCAGTCTCTGCAGGTTCCTTCAATGCTCAGCAACATTTGCTTTCTGTGATTTTTCAGAAATTTAACTCAGATATTGTGCTTGAAAACATTTGAGAAAAATTATACTTATAAAGACAAGGCATATTTATTTCAGTGATCATTATAAATCTAGTCTTTTAGTAAATGATCCTATCTTTGAGTATTGTCTACATGTACTGCTTGTTGAAATTAACATTTTAGAATTTGGAGTTCTCATGTTACCAATCTCAACTTCTGAAATTCAGCAGCATCCAGTGCTGACAACAAAAGGACTGAGTTTCTACAAACACACAATGCCTTCTGAAGTATCAGAAATTGAAGCATCCCAAGTAGCAGATGTTATTACAGTTTTTAAATGCATATCTATGTCTGATACATATTCTAATAACTAGAATTTTTTGTTAGTCTGGAAAATCCATTTCCTAAAGGTTATCAGATGAGTTGAGTGCATTATATATCCGATTATTCTATAGATTGTAGCTTATTCTATCTGAACATGGATACAAAGAAGTGTATGTGTTTTCCACATAGTCACAATTGATTCTTTGCATAGACCTATAGACCAAGGAATTCCCCAGAAGCCCTACAGAGCATTGAGTGAGTGACTAGAGTCAGGAAAAGTAAATGTTTTCATAGACATTTCCCTTTCTGTTTTCCCAAATGACTTCAAATCCTTCAGAATAGAGAGACCATTCCAGAAAAGTTATCAAAGGATGCATTGTGAAGAACAAAATCCAGGCCAATCTAGTGATGCTGAATAGACAATACTGTAACAGGGTTGAGTAAACGAAGTGCTTGGAGAAAGGAGTTGTGTTAAGTAGGTTCTAGAAGAAATAATACCACACTGAGGACATGGCAAACATCGTCTGGCCTAAACCTGGGTACAGAAGAAGAAATGGCCACTGTTTAAGAAGTTAGGACATGGATTTTATTTTATTTTTCTATTAAGCATATTTTTGTTTTATCATATTTTATTTTCTTATAGTAATTGATTATAGTAAAATAGCATCTAACATTTCATAATTGCACTACATATTCCATTTTCTTTAGCACTTTTGACATTTTTTTTTTATTGTCCATAATGAGGTACATTATTTAGTGGGCAAACAATGAGTTGTTATCCCCAATTACCCAATGCCCCCCGCTCCCCATCCCCAATCAGCTGGATATCCTCTTCAGTGGGTCGTCTGGATCAGTCCTTGTGGCAGGGGACCATGGATAGCCTACTACTCAGCCTGGTTCTCCTGGCCCAAGTGTGTTGTTACTGAGGGGTGCCATGCCTCTGGATAGTCTCCCCCCTCCATGGCTCTCACAATATTTCCGCCCCCTCTTCTGCTCAGTTCCCTGAGTCGTGGTAGGTGAGTATTAAGGCTGCTTTAATGTTGAGAACTTAGGGGTCTTTGTGTCTAAAATCATTGGTTTCTGTCTCACTGGTTTATCCTGTGTTGATTGAATGGCTGAGGCTGTGGGTCCCTTGTTCATCCCGTCATTCTCTGTGGGGTTCCATATGGAGCCTCCACGATATGACTGTGGTGGCTCATCTCTTGCCAGGATCTCAGCTATGGGCCTCACAGCTTCCAGTCGTGAGGATCCTGTGCCAGGAGGTGTCTGGGGCCGCAGCTTGTGTCCATGACCTGGATCCCCGCTGAAAACCCTGACCCTTGTTCCCCAAAGGACGCAGCGTGCCTGCTAGTCAGCCATCTTGAACCGGAAGAGGACATGGATTTTAAATCATTCAGTTATTAGTTTGCTGTTATATTAATTTGTCTCTCTGTTAAGGCATTTCCAGGATAAATGTTTACAATGCTTAAAGCCCTAATATCTTTACATGAATCTAAAGATGACAACCTTCATTTTCCACACAATGAAGTGGAAATCGCACATGTCCCTACGTGTATCTTAGTAATACATGCAATCCAATTTGAAGCACCTCAGGCATTTAGCTGATGGAGTGGGGCATTAGTCACCCTGTGTTCATGAAAACCTTCCTGTAGTAAGGAACAGCAGGCAGCCATTCTGCATATGGTGATGCTGGACTGCCTTCCCTCCTCACCTGCCTGGGAACCTGCATCTCACTCTAGCCAGCTAGTTTAATAGAGTACAGCCTGGCCGGCTGGTCATACTGGCCCACAGGCACCATTGCCAAGTCCCGAGGTCATTGAAGGAGATTGGTCACTGTGAATCAGGCTGTGATCACATGCTCTTCTGAAGCATGTCCATATGCTGGCTCTGCAGTGCTCTCACTGGTCTTGTTCCTCTCCAGGTTCAGAACGAGGCAGGAAGCACCGTCAAGGATGGTGGGTGCTCCCCAGCAGAGCTTCAGCTGGTTGCTGAGGCATTTTGCCGTGCTCTAGAGTCTGTGGCTGGCGCCCTGGAGCACAATGGAGGTGAAGTCCTCACTGACATGCAGTATGGTCACTTATGGTCCCTTCAAGCAGATTCTCCCTCTGTTGTCAGCTGGCCAGACTCGCTTTCACGGTGTGGCTGTGGGTTACACAACAGCCAGGAATTGCTCAGCTGGTCATTCCTACGAAGCACACGTCGTCCTTTCGCACCACAAGCCTGCCCTCCACACTCAGTTGTGGCCTCAGCCAGCAACCTCACGGTGGACTGTTTGACTGCCAAGCTCAATGGCCTTCAGGCGGCTGTAGAGACAGCCAATTTGATTTTAGATCTTTCATATGTCATTGAGGATAAAAACTGACCTTCAAGAACCAGGCTAGTCAGATGTTAGTTAAGAGATAGAGTTAGCATGTTGCTCTTTCCCAAACAGATGGTTTCTAAAACTATAAGCATACTTACTTAAGGAAATGTATGGTTTATGAATAGAAATTCATAATAAAAATGTAAACATTGTTACTAAAGATACAGTAGTTAGGGATTCCACAGTGATCACTATATGTTGTTCTAAATCTTTATTCTTTTGAAATCATTCTTAGAACATGCAGAAACATGAAAACACACATATCCATGCTCTAGTTTGGATATGCTAATTACATTTCACAGTGTCCCGGCACCCAGCATTTGCTGCAAAGTACAGACTAAGAAGGGTTCCACTTTTCTCTGCTCCTCACCTCAGACTACACTAACTCCTGGTGAAGCCATCACTGTGGATCTGTGTGCCAGCTGTTGCTGCTTTGCATCACAGCTTCATTTTTTTTTTAATTTTGAGAAAATATATGACTAGGAGAAAAGGAGCTTATAGACTAAGGCTAAAGCAACTTTGTAATGTCTTTATGTGTAGAGTGCAAGGACTGGAGTGTCTCAGGCCTGACACTGGACATTCTGAACTAAGTGATGATTGTGCAGAGGCCCTCCTGTGTGCATGTATGTCATAGGATACTCAGCAGACCCCGTCCCGGGCTCACTAAATGGCCAGTAACACACTCAAGTCGTAAGCCAAAAATGTTTCCAGATCTTGTCTAATGTTCCCATGGATCAGAGCTGACTTGCTACTCTTGTACACTGATAAAAAATGAAAACCTTGGGCTGGGTAGATGGTTCAATTCCCCAGACCCATGTAAAGCCAGATGCACAAAGTGGCACACGAATCTAGTTAGGCCGTGGCACGCTCATTCTTTTCCTCCCTCCCTCCCTCCCTCCCTCCCTCTTTCTCTTTGCAAATAAATAAAAAATTTTTTAAATGAAAACTTTCAAAAGAATTTTTAAGAAAAGGAGTATTTTACCAGGATTTTAGAAAACAACATAGAATGTGAGCTATTTCTCTATTTCAGTCTATTGTACAAAAAAAAAAAAAAAGAAACTCCCATACTCAAAGTAGAGACCCATGTTTCACTACAAATGTGAACTGAGTTTTATCAAGTGTACAGTACATTGATAAATTGACGAAATCCAGAACACAGATGAATTAAGTATGGAGCAGGTGTCATAATAATAAGTCTTTAAAAATAGTCTAAAATTAATCATCAGAACTATGGCCATAATATATGGAAATCAAATTTTAAACAATTTCATCCAATATTCTTGTAATCAAAAATAATTTTTACTGAGTCAAAGACAAAATTTCAAAGCAACCTCATAGAAATGCCATATATAATGAAAACTCAGGCTTCATAAAATAGTTCAGAAGCTGCACTCCTTTTATCACTAGAATGAAATAGAAGGACTGTGATAGGCAGCCTCTGTGATGGGACTCGCTTTTCCTACTGACATCTGGGCCCTCGAGTGTGGGCTAGAGAGCTCTTGACTCCTTTCCCCCTTTGTGAAGAGCAGTGAACATGGTGATTATATAGTGTCCATGCATCATTCATTTGTGAGCAGATGGTAACTAAAGTCCCTCTTTAGCTTCATGGGTTTACAGATGGAAAAGAAGTCCCTCTTGGGGCTATCTTTTAAGAATGGCACCTGGGGGCAAAGCCTCCTGGACCTGATTTCAGTGATGAGATTCTGGACTTCGACCTCGGGAAGTACATGAGACTTCCAGGGCTCTGAGGAGGCCTGAATGTCTGTGATAGACAGCTGCTAAGGTAGCTCCCAATGGTCCATCCTTTGGGTGTAGGTGGGGCCTGGGGACTAGCTTCTAAATGAAGAATATCAGATGTGGTGATTATCACTTCTGATGTCAGGTTGTAAAGACGTGAGCTTCTCTCTTTATTCCTCAGTCTCACTAACTGATGGAGGCCAGCTGCCATGTTGGAGACTGCCCATAGCAAGACTTGAGAGAGGCTTCCAGCCAGTCACCCACAAGCAACTGAATGGATCTGGCACCTTGATGGCCCTACTGGAGCCTTGAGATGAGTACAGTCCTGGCTTGCAGCCACACATGAGGGACCCTCAAGCAAAAGACACTACATCACTCACAGGTTGACTCTTGACCCACAAAATCTGTACATAGGAAATTTTGTTTCGGTCAAGTTTGGGTGCACTCTGTTATGCAGCAATCTATCTCTAATGAAGGCAGAGGACAAAAGCTAATTTAGCCAGGCGTGGTGGCACTTGACTTTAATCCTGGCACTCAGGAGGCAGAGGTAGGAGGATCACCATGAATTTGAGGCCACCCTCAGACCACATAGTGAATTGCTAGAGCAAGGCCCTACCTCAAAAGGAAAAGCTAATTTGTTGTTTTGTTTTTCCAAGGTAAGGTTTCACTCTAGCCCAGGCTGACCTGGAACTCAATCTTACTTCCAGGTCCTCAAACTCACAGTGATCCTCCTATCTCTGCCTCCTGAGTGCTGGGATCAAAGGCATGCACCAATATGCCTGGCTGAAAATAACATTTAAATAAATAAATAAATATATATATATATATATATATATATATATATATATATATATTACTTGAAAGCTGAAACAAGAGAAAATGGGTGTGCCAGGGACTCTAGCTACTGTAAATGAACTCCAGACGCTTGTGCCACTTTGTGTATCTGGCTTTATGTGGGTACTGGGGAATCAAACTCTGGTCATTAGGCTTTGCTAACAAGTGCCTCAACCACTGAGCTCCAGCCCTGAAAACAGCATTCTTGACATGCTTTTGCATTTTCACCCTCACTGGGAACATAAAAAGGTTTCTTCATATGTTTATGATTGGTAGTGATTGTGTGCTTACACAAGAATGTGGAGATTGAGGGCGAGGCAGCTAGCTCAGTGAGTTCAGATTCCCAGCACCCACCTAAAGGCAGACAGTAGCAAGTATCTGTTATCCCAACCCTCCTGTGGTGAGATGGGAGGCAAACAGACAGGAGAATCCAGAAGCATGGGTCCAGCAGCCCTGCCTGAAACGAGGGGGACAGGGAAGACCAACACTCAAGGTTGTCTGACCTCCACACACACAGCCGCACACACATGCACATGAAGAGTTTTTAAACAAAGAACCTGGGAATCATCCTTATTCTCTTGGCCTTGTGCTACATTTCTAAGGAAGGGTGGCACAGTGAACCTCGTCCATTAACCCACTCTGGCACAAAACTTGAGACATTCCTTGTCTAAACAATGACGCTTTCATTTTAAATGTGGCATAAATTTGTTGACATTTTTATAAATTTGTGTGGTTCCTAAAATTGTGTGCATTCCTTACTAAAATATACCGAAGGGCTGGAGAGACAGCTCAGCAGTTAAAGGTGCTTGCTTGCAAAGCCTGATGACCTGGGTTTGATTCTCCAGTACCCATGGAAAGCCAGATACACAAAGTGGTGCATGCGTCAGAAGTTTGTTAGCAGTGTCAGGAATTCCTGGAGCACCCACCCATACTCACTCTCTCTGTCTGCCTTTTCTCTCTGTTTTTCCCTGCTCATTTTTAAATAAAATTAATAATCAGATACTGAAAATGTATCTAAGCATGGGAAGTGTACACTTGAAGTTTCCACTAAGCAGGCTGAGGCAAGGGGATCACTTGAGCCCAGGACTTTGAGGCCAGCTCGGGCACCAAAGAAAGCCTCTGTCTCAGAAAAACAAAAGATAAGTGTGGGGGTGGGGCAACAATTTATTTAATAGTTGAAGGAAATCATTTAAGGTCAGGTAAAATGTGCAATGAAAATTCTTGATGAAAATAATTTCAGAGAAGCTCATTTGGCAAAAAAAAAAATGATAAAATAAGCCTCAATTACATTTTTGTGACTTAAAGTAAAACTGAGTTATGAGTATCATTTTATGAGATAACCTCAGGAGACAAAATAACCTCAAGAAACCCAGAAAGAGAGAAAGGGGGATGAAGGAGGGAAGGAGAAGAAATGAAGGAAAATGGAGATGAGATGGTAGTAAAGAGAATAAAGTCAGTGACAATTGCCAGGACTTTTGTGGGACTCACAGGACATAGAATGAGGAAGTTATTGAACCACAGGAGTCCACCAGGACTAGCATCAAATCAAAAGGTAGGATTTGGGAAGCAATGGGGAAAAAAATAGAGAAGTAAAAGCAAACTGAGGGGTTGGAGAGATTGCACAGTGGTTAAGACTGCAAAGCCTAGTGACCCAGGTTCAGTTCCCCAGAACCCATGTAAAGCCAGGTGCACAGTGGCACATGCATCTGGAGTTCTTTTGAGGCATTGGAGGCTCTGATGTGCCCATTCTCTCCCTGCCCTCTCTTTCCTTGCAAATTAATAAAAATATTTTTTTAAAAAAAGCAAATTGAAAGCCAGGCATAGTGGCACATGCCTTTAGTCCCAGCACTTGGGAGGCAGAGGTAGGAGGATTGCCATGAGTTGAGGCCACCAATTCCAGGTTAGCCTGGGCTAGAGGGAGATCCTACCTTTATAAAAACAACCAAAAAAAAAAAAGCGCTAATTGATAAAAAAGCCTTTTAAGTCACCAGTTATTTATTCATCACTACCACACTCATACTATCATACTATATTAGAAAGTCTTTACGAATAGACATTTAAAAGCAAAGTTGAATTACAGCGAAATAGTTTACACAGGGTATTTAACTCACATGTTATTAGTTTCTGCTGGTCTAATATCATTCACACACTAGTTTCTACAATGAAAACTGTTCAGATATTCACAATAGAGAGAAGTGTATTTGTATACCCACCATAATACTGCTGAACCATTCTTTGAATGACATTTATTTTTTAATATATTTTTATTTACATTTTGGAGAGAGAGTGAGAGTATGGGCGAACAAGGGCTTTCTGCTGCTACAAACTCCAGCCCTATGTCCCACCTCTTGAATCTGGCCTTACGTGGATTTTGGGGAATTGGACCCTGGGCAGTCAAGCTTTTCAGGCAAGCACCTTTAACTACTGAGCCATCTCTTTAGTCTCGAATAACTTTTAAATAAAATAGCACTGCTTCTAGTCACATAAATTATGAAGGTTGTGAAGAGAAGCATGTATAACTCATAAAACTGGGCTTGTGTAGACATCAAATCAAGGTTATTCCTTTCTGATAATATCTGGAAAAGAATCAAGGAAACCAGTATTTCCCATGGGCCTTCATAGCTCTCTAGATAAAGCTGTCTCTTACTCTGAAGGAAAAGGCAACTTTGAGTGACATTTCTTCACAAGTTTAACAAGTGAAAGGTTAATATGATCTGGAGAGAAAGGAGTGTGCTGTTCCCATTTAGTAACAGGGTTTTGCCGAACCTTTGTCAGCAGCACTCCTTGGTAGCCACCTTCTGATACATCACAAGCAGCATTGAAACCCCATGTACCATGCTAGTTGAAAATAGCAGACCGTTGCAGTGCTGGGGATCGAGCCTGGGGCCTTGCACGTATCTCACTGAGAGTAGAAGTCCTGGATTTTGGATTGTAAGTAGATTTATATGCTCTTTAAGTAATAATAAAGTCATTAAAGAACATGCAATCCTGAAGAACTATTCCTATATCTATATTTAAAATACTTGTACTTATTTGAGAGAATGAATATGGGTGCACCAGGGCCTCTTGCCCCTGTAAGTGAACTCCAGATGCATGCACCACTTTGTGCATCTGGCTTTACGTGGGTACTGGGGAATCAAACCCAGGCTGTTAGGCTTTGAAAGCAAGCACCTTTAACTGCTGAGCCATCTGCCAGCCCTATTCCTATGTCTAGATCAAGCATATTATGTGAAACTTTTTCTGGAGGTCTTTAGATCCTAGACAAGACTCAAATGACAGACCAAAGCACAAGTGTACCGAAATCCAATTTTGGTGAGCCAATGAGTTTATTGGGGCTACTTACAGGAAAGAGCATGGGTGACTCAGAGTAATAGAAAAGAAAGCAGCTACGTGAAATAGAAGGTATTATGCTCGTCATTCAATTTTGTTACCTTATTGGAATGATGTGCTTCTCCCTCCCTTGGGGTTGTCATTTATATTAGTGTTCACAGGTGGGGAGGGAAGGACTGCTAGTCTCAGAAGGTCATACAGGTCACTGTGTCCTTCCAGATGAGAAGGACTCTGTGAACTCTGCCAGAAGGTCCTGTGCCATCCTCAGCAAGTTAGTTACATTGTGGTTCCTTTTGAGTGAGGGTGGGAACTTTCCACATGCAGGATTTCATGTGATTGCTGCTCTGAGAAGACCTATGTTACCCCTGGAGCACTGCATCCCACAGCACGACACTCCCTTGGAGCTTGACACGGCAGTGACAGAGGAGGGACAGTTGTTCCTCAGGCTCCAATCTCTCTTGGGCTCAGGTTCCCTCTTCACTCTGTGTGTCCTCGCACTTCCCCTGATCTGCTCTGCCCTCCATGCCTGGTTCTTCTCTAAAATCCTCAGTGCTGCCAGACAGAGACATGATGACACGGTGGGCCCAGCAGCCATGGTGATGGGGCGGTTATGACAACTGTGACAGCAGGGGTGGACACCCAGGTCCATTCATGGGAGAAATGTGCTGACATGTCATGCAAACACTGGTCAGTGAGTGGTCCAGCAGCCCCAGATCTCTGTCCTTTAACTCCACCCATCCGCTCATGAGCATGGTGCTTGTCTGCCATCTTCCCTGGAAGTTCCTGGTTTCATATTTTCTTTTTTTTTTCAAGAGTCTTTTTTTACTTTTATTACATTTATTTATATTGTTAATAACTAGACACCCAGTATGAACAAGTCTCATGTTGTACCTAGTTTCATGGTTTCTTGTTCATTATATACACTCCATGTTTCTTTTGTGGAGTTTATCCTTAGATATTTTATGAATTATGTTAATTATTGTGACTAGACTCTTGCATTTTTCAGTTGGTTATAACTGACCTAAGGTGAGAGAATTGATTTTTTTAATTTAACTTTAAAAAATTTATTTATTTATTTATTTATTTATTTGGAAAGAGAGAGAGAGAGAAACAGAGAGAATGGGCCCACCAGAGCCTCCAGCCACTGCAAATGAACTCCAGATACATGCACCACTTTGTACATCTGACTTTATGTGTGGACTAGGCAATCAAACCTGGGTCGTTAGGCTTTACAAGCAAGTGCATTAACTGCTGAGCCATCTCTACAACCCTTTTACATTTTTTTTTGGTAGGGTCTTGTTCTAGCCCAGGCTGACCTGGAATTCACTATGAAGTCTTAGGCTGGTCTCGAACTCACAGCGATCCTCCTACCTCTGCCTCTTGAGAGTTGCGACTAAAGGCATGTGCCACCACACCTGACTTAATTTAACTTTGATTCAAATTCCTTTAATGTGCAGTTTGGTTATAGCTCAGTGGTACAAGGTACAGCTTGCATGAGACCTTGGGCTTAACTCCTAATGCTAAAACAAGAACAGAAACAAAACAAGAAACAAACCAAGTTCCTCACTAAACTTATTTATTGGTTTTAACATCTAGTTAAACCTCTTGGTCTTTGTAAATGACTAATTACACCATTGGAAAATAATGATAATTTTGCCTATCCCCTTGCTTTGGATGGTGAGGGGCTCATTGCATTACCTCAAACCACCAATGTAGTTTGAACTTCTCTCTCTTTTTGTGACTTTCTAAGTTTTACAAGTTTATGATCCTTATTCTTGGTTTAAGACATACCTTTTAGGAAACAGCCAAGTAATGTAGTCGGTAATATTCCAGAAAGCTTGAGTTCACAAGAAATGGTTAATATATGAATAAATTTAAGTTTTATAGGCTTTATTTCATGTTCCAAAGTTTGAAAACATTAAATCTTACTATTCAAAAGAACTCTATGAAGAAAGTAGATATAATTTGCCAATCTCCAAGAAGAACTTTTTAGTTTTCCTGTTGGGTGCTTCTCCAGGTTACCGCACGCACGGGTTCCTGGCCCCCTGCTAAATGAGCCTGTCTCTCTGGCCAGCAGGAGACCTGGCTCAATCGAGGAAAGGTGAGCGCGGTGGCTGGACAATCACACACAGCCGGGAGGAGTGTCCAAGCAGATCTCAAAACTTTATTTTCACATCCAACCTTATATACAATCTAGGGATGGGTTGCATTGCCTTATCTATTACACAAAGGGGGCTCAGGAAACAGGAACACAGGTATGGAAACTCAGCCAGCAGGAGTAAAACCTATTAGCACTTGTAAACAGGATTTAGGGCTGTCAGCTATCCCCCCTGCCTCCTGGGGGGCACAGGTGTGCTAGGAACAAAGGCATGAGCTATTATGCTCTGGGCTCTCATCCGGATGCATAGCTCTCAATATACAGCCAGGCTGGGTCCGACATTTTCCTGTTTGAGATTTATATCTGTAAATTTATCAAGCAAATTTAAAAACAGAGAAACAATCATGCCAAACTCTGCTGTGTGCCTGGAAGGCTACAGAGATGCTAGTTCTGCACCATTAATGGTGACCCTGTAGAGTGTGCTCCAAATAGCATCTTGTTTCTTGCTAATAACAGCTTGCCACCTAGACGAAATAATGTGAAGTTTAATGAGTGCTACTTTTACAGTAAGTATTGCTTTCATGTTCAGCAACAAGAAACCGCTGCCTTTGGCTTGCTTTATATTTCTAGTTGCTGCAAAACTAAGTCATCAGAGAAACACTGCGGTGCTCTCAGTCCGAGAACAGTCAACCCCACTGATCAAAGTGATACGGGTTGCTGCTAATTAATAGTAAGCAATGCAGGAAGAGAGAGAGAGTTTTGGAATCCTCCCTTCCCCCTCCTCCTACTCCGAGTTCTTGTCCTCTAATGCCAAAGAACTGTACACAGGGACAGAATTAAATTTTAATTATACATTTATTCTAATTTAGTAGATTAGGAAAAGGGGAGTTGGATGGAGAAATTGGATGTGGGAAGTCATAGAGTTTTTCCTGCCACCAGTGTGGGGAAAACACGTGTCAGAGAGTTCACAGAGCTTTTATTATTTAAATAAACAGCCCAAGAAAAGATAATAGAAAGCTCCCTTTATGAACAAGAGAGGTTCATGAGAGAAAGGTCTGGAGCCTGTCCCCCTACCCCAGCCATCAGCTGGGGTAGGGGTACAGGCCTTACCTCACTGAGGCCTGAGTCAGCAGTCATCCTACTCCATTGCCATGTGGGGGAAGAAGAGACCTACTTCCTCTAGGGAAGCTAGTTTTAAGTCCCCCTAGAGGGACAGCTGATTGGTTCATATTTGACCAATCAGTTTTGGCACCTAGGTTGTAGCTCTAACTAGACACCTCCCATTCAAGGGGAGGGGCTGGAAGGGGAGGAGTGGTCCCTACACACACCTGACTGTCACAATCCCCCCTCTGAAGAAATAACCCTAACTGCTGTTAGGGTACTGGGGTGTGGATTTTGGAAAAAAAAGCATTAGAAAGTACATACATGTTTAAAATAAATAAAGACACCAGAAGAAGTACATATATGTTTAAGAAACAAGAATTAACAATACCATTTTTGAACCTATTAAGAAGCAAGGCAAACTTAATAGTGGCATATGGCAAGCTCTGACTGGGGAGGGGTCAAAAGAGGAGCTTGGCAACCTTGTGTGGGGTCTCACTCCTAAACTCTCACAAAAGGAGACACAGTATTCATCTTCCAAGAATCTAATAGGCAAAGGTTGTTAGAACCATCTTCCACATTCTTCCAGTCTATGGAATTTAATGATAATCAGTGATAATGGTTTTGTCATGTTCACTCTGTAGTTAAGAGCAAATTATGTATTTAGAAAAGTCCACTTTGTCAAGAAGAAAACATTAGATTAAATCATCATCAATATTTTCAGTCATAATTTATATTGACTTTCAAACTATAAAATGATTGGGACAAGCAAAAGCTTTGGTTTTAATCAGCTATACTCACTTGATACCAAGAATTCTAGAAGTACGTCATACTGAACAATCCCATATCACTTCATATGTTTTAAATACATAAAAACCAGGTGTGGTGGTGCACGCCTTTAATCCCAGCACTCAGGAGGCAGAGGTAGAAGGATCAACTGTGTGTTTGAGGCCAGCTGGGGACTTCAGAGTGCTTTCCAGGTCAGCCTGGGTGCTGTGGTGAGACCCTACCTCAAAAAATTTATGTATATGGTATGTGCGTGGGGTGCACTTGCACAATTACACCTATGCATGTGGAAACCAGGACAAGCTCAGGCATCATTCCTTAGAAACATCATATACCTTTCCTACCCTTCCTCCTTCCCTCATTTCCTTCCTTCCTTTCTTTTCTAGGTTGGCACAAGGTCTCTCACTGGCCTGGAACTCCCAAAGCAGGCTAGACTGCTTGTTCCTCATACTGGGATGGCAAACACAGGCCACTGTGCCCATCTTGTGTAAGTGGACTCGAAGGTTGACTTAGGTCTTAATTGCTGCATGGCAAGCGCTTTATCCACTGAACTATCTTCCCAGCCCCCACCCCCAAATATAGTAAAAGTGAATCATCATAAAATCATAGCACTTGATAAGTTTTGATCTGATAAGCCTGTTTTTTCAATAAATAATACTAAAGAGAGAAGATAGACAGAATGGGATATCTATGCATTCCTTGGTTAAGAGACTCAACGCAACACAAGGATCCTGAATTTAAAAAAAAGGTTACAAGATAATTAGATTGTAAACAAGTTACAAGTAATCACATATATATGATTATACTTTTTTAAATTACTGGTGATATTAAAGAATTTTTAGGGGCTAGAGAGATGGAGGCACTTGCTTGCAAATCCTCCCATTCCAGGTTCTATTCCTCAGTACTCACATAAAGCCAGATGCACAAAATGGCACATGCATCTGGAGTTGTTTTTAGTGGCAAGAGGCCCTGGCTTGCCCATTCTCTCCATCCCTCCCTTTCTCTCTCCTCTTATAAAAAATATTTTTAAAAAATTTTTTTAAAAAAATGGTGGTACAGGCCTGTAATTCCAACACTCAGGAAGCTAAGACAAGAGAATTGTGAGGCCACCCTGAACTCCGCAGAACCAACTTGACATATATAGCAAGACCCTGCCTCAGAAAACAAAATAAAGCAACAAAAAAAAAAGTTTTTTTCTATGATCATGGTCTCGGGAGATGGTTCATTGAGTACTTTCTTGCATAGCTGACCTGCCAAGGTTCAATTCCCCAGTCTCCTTGTAAAGCTCTCTGGAGTTCCTTTGAAATAGCTAGAAGCTCTCATATTCCCCTCTCCCCATACACACACTCTCTCTCCCTCAGATAAAATTAACTAATTAATTAATTTTAAAACAAGGTATGAGGTATTTTGTCATCATGAGAAAATAGTAGCAATTTACATTTTATGATTCTGTATTTCAAGATGGCTTTATTTCAAATTTTTGACTAGTATGTTAAAGCTCTCCCATTTCTGATTAACATCTTTGACATAAAATATCTGTACAGCATGCATCTCTCTAAGTGATTTTATGAATTATGAAGTTCAAAATGTACATTTCTAGGTACCTTTGCTCAATGCAGGTAGAGTTATAATTGAGAAATCTTCAGAAAGTTTGAAAATAATTAGGTCCATAGGTGAACAGATTACAATTTAACTTTATATATATATATATATATAACTATATATAACTATATATAACTATATATATATATAGTTATTGTCCATAATGAGTTACATTGTTTAGTGGGAAAACAAGTTGTTATCCCCAATTCCCCAATGCCCCCCTCCCCATCCCCAATCAGCTGGATATCCTCCTCTGTGGGCCATCTGGATCAGTCCTTGTGGTAGAGGACAATGGATAGCCTAACAATTTAACTTTGTGACAATAATTTCTGGGTGAAAGGTGCTCCGTGTCCAGGATAGAATATTTTAAATTCATTTGTTCAACCCTTAGCTTGTAATTTGACAACTTACAATTTAATTCTTCCTTCTTCAATACGGATAATGAAGATTTATCACTCGATATCTATCTTTTTCTCCTTGACTGGATGAAATGTCTAATGAGCCAATCTTTCTTTACTGTCTTTATGGAACAGGATGATGAAACTGTGGAAGTTTTATTGGTAAGAAAAATAAAAACCAAAATTTTTTAAAAAGTAAAAAAAAAAAAACAAGAAATTTTGAATAAGTGTGATGGTTTTAAATTCTTTTGTCAACTTGATCAGATTAGGAATCAAATGAGAGACATGCCTCAAATTCACAGTGATCCTCCTACTTCAGCCTCCTGAGTGCTGGATTCAAGGCATGCGCACATAGTAATGTGTTTGTCTGAAAAGAACAAGCAGGTGTCGACCCCAAGGAGGTTCAGGTCCTGGTGGATGGACTTCTAGGGAAAAGGAGGAAGGCTCTTTCCTGCATGGAGATTTCCTACCTTTTGTCACATTGTAACCTCCTGTCCCCTAACGGTTACCAAAACACCTAATACCAACTCTCTCCTGTGGTGAAATTTGGAAACAGAAAAATTTCCTCTATCTTCCTCAGTACCAGCCTTGAATAAAATCATTCCCTTCCTTTAATTTCTCTTTACTAGTTTTTCATTCAGGTAGCCAGCACAGCATGAACCTCAGAGACCCCATGATACTGGGACCAGAAGTCCTTGAAGTGGTTCTTTCTTGTTCATAAGTCTTACATGATTGATGTGGTGCCATCCATGAACTTGTCAGCCAGAAACTGACCCTGGACTTCATCACAGCACAAGGTCAGTGTCTAGACTTCAAGAGAACCTAGCCAGAAAGTGCATATAACCCAATGTCAAAAGGCACTTAATGACTCTGTATTCACAGCACATTTATACTTAAGGAAAGTTAGCATAGACTTTACATCTCCATGGACAGATGTAAGAATATGTGTGGTGGGGGATACTATAGTGACCATATTTGAAAATTCAGTCAGCCACAGTATGGTGTAATATAGGGGAATGCGTCTGGTCTTGGCTCTGAGTTTCTTGCACAAGGCTTTGCAAACCACTGGAATTTCCTATGATAGAAGCTTAAATTTTATGCTAAGAAGTGTGAATCCTGATGTGATGTTAGTGTTAGAATGGGAGCTTGTAGATGAAAAGACCAATCAGGTGATTAGAAGGCTGGAATTTTGGGCCCGTCTGATCTCCAGAGAGGGAACAGGGGCTAGAAATTATGTTGAATCACACACCAACAATTCATCATGCCCAAGTAATGAAATCCAAATAAACACTTAGGACACCAAGCTTAGTGGTATCTTCTGGTTGGCAGATACACCAGTGCTGGGGTAATGCATGTAGATTCTATGTGGAAGGGACATGGAAGCTCTCTGAAGCCTTCCTCGAACCCCAGCCCTTGGTATTCTTTTTAAAAAATAGTTCATTTATTACTTTCAGAGAGAGAGAGAGAGAGAGAGAGAGAGAGAGAGAGAGAGAGAGAGAGAGAGAGAGAGAGAATGGGCACACCAGAGCCTCCTGGCACTGCAAACATTTCAGATTCATGTGCCACTTTGTGCATCTGGCTTTATGTTGGTTTTGGGGAATGGAAACCAGACAGTCGGGCTTTGCAAGCAAACTCCTTTAACTGCTGAGCCATCTCTCCAGCTCAGTATCCTTTTATTTGGCTGTTCCTAATGTGTATCCTTTATAATAAAACTACAGATACATGCATACCGCTTTTTTTGTTTTTGTAGAACATTCTAGCAAATTATAATCCTGAAGTCATGGTAGATGCTGAGTTTGTAATTGGCTATTCAGAAAAGCACATAGCCTGGGATGCCATTGCATATGAAATGGGGACAGTCTGACGGAGGAAGACTGGCTCCCTATCCATGGGGTGGGCACTAACTCTGGGTGGCTAGCATCGGGAATGGAAGACCACTCCCTGGTATGATAGAAATGGCATCAGAACACCCACATCCTATGACACTGATTTGTCTTCAGCTACCCAGTTTTGTTTCTATGTTATTATTTTCAGTTGTCATCAAAGAGGATTATATATATGTGGTATCTACAGCACATGTTTGAGCAGCCTGTAGATACCACAAAAATCTGAGAGAGAAGTCTAATCTTGTCTCTAAGCCTCTCACGTACCATCTTCTCCCCAGTATAAGGATACCCAGGGAACATCTGTAATTTCCACTCCAAAGGATTTCCTTTGTCTTCCATGTGTGTTAGGGGTCATGAAAGCTTGGGCGCTTGGGCAGCATATCTTTCTGATAGGTAGTGCTGTGCACAAATGGAAGCCATGACAACACTAACTCTGGGAATATCCTTTTTCTACCTACATTCTCTCATTGGTTGATATTATCCTGTACTGTGGCTTTAAATAATAGCCATCTAATTCTATCTATGTTACCAACAATCTCATTCTGGCCCCCTCTCATTGCCCAATCTCTGTGTTCTCTGTCAAATGGCTTCAAGTGACACATAAAATGTAACAGATTTATTAGAGAACGATGTAAGGCACTCTGAAAGCAAAGACCAAGGGGCCATCACAGAGGACATACAGTATGACAGTGGACAATGGCAAAGAAACATGGGAAGGTATATTTTACACTATTTTCTAAAGTTTCTGGAACTTTCTCAAGGTCTGGTTTCCTGCCCAGGTGATTGACATGGATTTACTCTTAAAGGAGAGACATACAATAGTATGTCTTCATTCTTTACCAGGAAGCTATGTTTCTACCCAGGGTCAGAGATACAACTCATCCCATGATTTTTACTAAAAAGCATGTAACAGAATAGAATAAAAAGAATTACTGAATAAAAAAGTAATAAGCCCATAAAATAGCCATGCTTTACCAGGAGGAAAAAGGCCTTCCCTTAAGACTTCAGCAAAACTGTTGTTTCTACCCTTTCGTGTGTCATTTAAATTTTTAAGGAGTGGCAACTGTCATGCTTTCTCCCTCCTTTCACAAGGCATTTTAAATTCCTTTTAAAATTATTTATATGAGTGTGACACACACACACAGAAAGAGAGAGTGAGAGAGAGAGAGAGAGAAAGAGAGAGAGAGAGAGAATAAGACAATATGGGTGCACCAGGGCCTCCTGCTGCTCCAAACAAACTCCAGATCCATGCACCACTTTGTGTATCTAGCTGTATGATCCAGGTGTCCCCCATAAACTTGTGTTCTGAATGCTTGATCCCCAGCTGATGGCAGTTTGGGTATTGGAACCTTGTTGGAGGTGTTTAGTTAGGGGCAGGCTTATAGGCATTGTAGCCAGCTTCCCCTTGCTAGTGTTGGGCACAATTTCCCATTGCTGCTGTCCACCTGATTGATGTTGGCCAGGAGGTGATGTCCAGCCTCCCCTCATGCCATAATTTCCCCCTGCCATCATGGAGCTTCCCCTGGAGTCTGTAAGCTAAAATAAATCCTTTCCTCCCATCGGCTGTTTTGGGTTGGGTTCTTTATGCCAGCAACGAGAAGCTGACTGCAACACGTGGGCACTGGGGAATTGAACCTGGGCTATCAGGCTTTGCAAGCAAGCACTTTTAACCACTGAGCCATCTTCCCAGCCCTGGAATTCTAAATCAAAAGAGGGGAAATTGTGATACTTTTCCTTAAAATTATGTTGCCAGAGACCTGGGAGATGGGCCCTGTTGCGGTCAGCTTTCTA
>PVHP010000206.1:70964-180995 GCA_004024765.1 Zapus hudsonius
CTCTGCCACAGCACTGCAAACAGCGGCAGGAAGGTGTGCCAAACTCTGGCTAGGGGAAGCTGGCTTATAACCCCATAAGCTCGCCCCCAACAACACAGCTTCATCGAGGTTGTAAAACCCAAACTGCCATCAGCTGAGGATCTATCTATCAGAACACATTCAATTGTTTGTGGGGGACACCTGGATCAAACCATGACAGGCCCTGAAGCTGATCCTCAATGATCTGTACACCTGCTAATTTCTACCCAGCTATCTAACAGTTAGGTGCCTCTGAAGAATCCCAGGTTCTTACATTCAATTCCCCAGTCCACATCTCTGCTTACTTGCTTAATATTCATCTGAAATCTAACATTTGTACAAGTAGGCTCATATCACATACCAGTTACCCGTCATTGCTGTGAACAAATTCCTGATCCAAAATAATTCACAGAAAGAAAGGGATATACTTTCAGCTTACCATTTTAAGAGGAAGTTTCATGGTGGGAAAGGCATGATGGGAGAAGTGGGAAGCAGAGGAGGAACAGGAAATGGACAGGGCCCATCTCCAGTGAGCCGCTTCCTCCCGAAGAGGAAGGACCTCCTAAAGACTCTACAAACTTCCCAAACAGCACCACCAGCTGGGGACCAAGTATTGAATAAGCATGTGAGCCTATGGGGGACATTTATATTCAAACTACAACATACATCTTCACAAATCTGGCATACCCTACACTTTTCTATTTATCAGTTAACACCTTCATCCTTTCAGTGGCCTAGATGTTGTTCTTGACATTCTTTCCTTCATATCCCATGTTTGATCCATTATCAATATTAACTGCTCTTATTTCTAAATATATTCCAAGTCAAACTACTCTCTACCTCCCCCGTCAAGCTACCATTATCTATTGACTAGATTATCACAATCTTCCTGTGCCATTTTCTTGCAATCAACATGATACCTATCTTCTCAATCTGTTCCCAGTTCAGAGGTCAGACTATTAAAACTAACCTATGGAAAAAAATAGATCATGTCACTTCTCAGCTTAAACCTTCCATGGGTCTTTGCTTGGAAAAAGCACCTGACCAAAAGCAGCTGGTGGGAGAGAGAAAAGGTTTTTTGGTTTTAATTTTGGTTTACAGTCTCCAGGGGAATCTCCATGATTGCAGCGGGGAAAGATGGTAGAGCAGAGGCTGGGCATCACCTCTTTGCCAACATCAGGTGGAAAACAGAAAGAGAGTGAGCTGATCACTGACAAGGAGGAGAATACCCCTAAGCCCACCTCAATAACAACCCCCTCCGGGCTGGAGAGATGGCTCAGCGGATAAGGCACTTGCCTCCAGTGCCTAAGGCCCCTGGTTCAATTCCCCAGGACCCACATAAGCCAGACCCACAAGGTGGTGGCCCTGGTGTACTCTCTCTCTCTCTCTCTCTCTCTCTCTCTCTCTCTCTCTCTCTCTCTCTCTCCTTGAAAATGAATAAATAAAATATTTAAAAAAAAAAAATAACAACCCCCTCCAGCAATGCTCCACCTCCCAAACCTTTAAAAAATAAAAATTCTGCTTTCCAATAAGTCTGTCACTGGCCACTTTATTTAAAATTTCAACCCTCTTCCTCTCTGAGTATTCATATTCCCCATTCCTACTTGATTTTTCTCCTTAGCTTTTAAAATTATATAATATGCAGTACATTTTGCTTGCTCAATACTCAGTAAGAGTTATATTAATTACTTTAAGCAGTTTAAGAGTTTGGGATGAAGGAAAACTCAGCAAAACCTTTATAGATCATGTGAAATAAAGCTCCCAGAAAGAAATCACACCCATGTTAAGCATTCAAAGCTGACTAGAATTTCATTGATTGTAGGAGTTGGAACATTATAGATCTGGCATCAAGTTATCAGCTATCCCCTGTGAGGCCAGCGCTGTGTTTTCACGTGGACAAATGGGAGCATATTAGTTGCCTTTTGACTAAATGGGTAGTATCTGAATGTTTGGTGAAGAGATTTAGAAATAAAGTAGTTACCATTTCCTCACCCACGGTAAGGGTTATGTATCACTTTCCTGTAACAACAGAAATATTAACAAGTGAAAAGAATAAACAGAGTTTTACTTTCAGACATGTAGGCTGTTTCAGTTATTTTTGTGTTGCTGGGACAAAGCACCCAATCAAAAGCAGCTAAAGGGAGGAAAAAGTTTATTTTTGGCTTACAGTCTCAATGAGAATCTCCTTGGTGACAAGAGAATGACGGCATGAGCAGAGGCTGGACATCACCTCCTTACCACAGCAGGTGGACAACAATGGGAGAGTGAGCTGAACTCATAGCATCAGGCTAGGGCTAATAAAACAAGGTCCACCCCCAGCAACACACCTCCTCCAGCAAGGCTCCACCTCCTAAATTACCATCAGCCATGGATCAAGCACTCAAAACACACGAGTTTATGGGAGACACATAATTCAAACCACCACAAAAGCCCAAATACCCAGGGAAAACTATTTTTATGTTGTCACAGAAGTTTCTTACTACAATCAAAACCAGGCCATCAGGCTTTGCAAACAAGTACCTTTAATCACTGAGCCATCTGTCCAGTCCTGAGCTGGAATTTTGGGCATGTGCCATTTGTTATGCTTGGTCTAAATATTTTTTCAATGAAATAAAATTTATTGCCTATAATTCAAGCACTGGGGATGTTGAGGCAAGAGCATTGCAAGTCTAGGCCAGCATGGGCTAAATAGAGAGTCCTTGTCCCAACACTCACCAGAAATTAATACAAAATAAGTTGTATTATGTTTACAAAGAATAGAAATGTTCAATTAAATCACTTATCTGCCTGGTAAATTTGTTATCATAATGAACCATGTGCTCATCCAACTTTTAAAAAGTGAATATTATAAAAAAGTTATTTAACTTTGATAGAAAGTACTACCATTTTGATCTTAAACTAACTCAGACTATAAATCACTTAGAGAATGAAGTAAACAGTGGTCTTTAGTCTTATGCACTGATCTATAATAGTTTTGTGAATATATAAAGATAACTTTGCAATAATCTATGGATTTGTTACTTGTCTCATTGCTGAGACCAAGTATTGTCAAGAAGCATTTAAAGTAGCAAGGACTTATTTTGAAGTCACAAGTTTAAGAAGAGAGATTCTCTTTATGATGGGGAATGCACGCTGGCAGGAGCCTGAGCCATCTGATCAAACTGCATCCACAGACAGGAAGGGAAGAACAGACAGGAAGTATGCCCAGGTTATAAAACCCGAAGACCTGCCCCAGCAAGACCCCACTTGAAAGACTTCACAAATCCCAAACAATGTTATTAACTGAAGTCCAGGTGTTCACATATGTGAGCCTCTACAGGACATTTCATATTAAAGTCACAATCAACTACATTTTACAAAAATACTTTAGTTCATTTAGGATCAAGTTCTGACCACTCTCTTGCTATAGTACAGAAAAATCTTTTCTATACTTGAATGTCGTTTTTTTGATGCCCCTGAAATGCATGAGAACCACTTAGTTATCTTCAATGCCTGTTTTTCCTAGATATTCTCCAAAGGCAAACTAAAATAAAGCTCATGATTTTAGTGAAAACAGGTTGGTGGTGGGCAGGGAGATGGCTGAGAATGAAGCAGGTGATCTATCTGCAGACTCTATTAGCAAAAAAAGGCCTATAATTGTCAGTATTTATACAATGACACTCTTGTTTATAAGAAACCTGATAATAGTTTCATAGAGTTTTACAAAAGCATTAATTAATAGACCTTGGCATTTCCGTCTCCACAGATGTGTTAATCCTGATATTAGGAGAACTGAAAAATAGGTTCTAATTTTATTTCATTAAGGTCTACAATTAATATGAAAAGACCATTGAATAGCATGCTATATTGGTAGAATTTTAGAAGTCAGACCGAAAGCCACTTGGTTAATATGGACTTCTTTATTGCTTATTTATTCTCTGTCTACTACTTGTTTAGTTTTGAGCTACAACAAATGGAACACAAAGAAGGGTGCTCAGGCGACTTCCTACAAATCTCGAAGTTGCTACTACAATGGCAAAATTAGAACAGAGAACAAATGAAAACTGTCCACTGCTACTTCTGAAATCCTACTTTATAATAAGCATGGCTTTTAGCAGCATATAGTAAGTGTTGTTGTTTTTTCCTTTGTGACAAACGAAATGGAATAAATATCCATTTTTTTCTATGACACTTTTCATATTCAGAGGAAAGCAGACTTAAGCAAGATGCAAATGCTGAAGGAGATGCATGATACATCTGACAAGGAAGCCTTCCAGTTCTTGCCATATCAGTTCTGCAACCTCACTGTGCACTTCAAACATTAGGAGAGTTCTGTTTTAAGTATTCCTGCACTTTTTGCTGTTGGCACCTTGGCAGGAAGTACAGTAGCCTGCTAAGGGTGAACTCAAGATAGGCCAGTGAAGGGGACACCGATGTCCTAGACTCTTGAAAACTTAGTAGACTTACCAAGGATTCCATCTGCCAAATGAATAGGGCAGTTAGGTGGGAATAAGATATTTTGCAGGTTTCAAAAAGACAGTCACAAAGCTCAGAAGTAACAGATGTAGCAAGGTTTATCTTTGCCAGACTAGGCCCAACCCAGAGTCATGAAAAACTAAAAAAAAAAATCATGAAATTTGCCCAAAACAAAAATAATCAAGGAAGTGGGCTTTATTCAGGCTAATAGACACTGCAGTGTGCAGCCGGGTCTGCATTGGACTTACAGTGAGGAACACACAAATTACTGTGGGGGCGATTGACAGTCATGAGTTTGCAGACAGAGGAATCTCTCTGAGAAGAGGAAGTGTTTCTGTCTGCATCTAACTAGAATCGGGAGGGCACAGAGTTCTAATCTCAGATAATCACTCAGGAGACAAAGCAGGGGTGTGGAGGCTTGTCAGAAGGTTCAAGCACAAGGAGCGCCAGGCTGTGCTCCATGGGTACACCAGGCAGCCATCCTTAAGTCACGTGAAGAGTGAGCATCCAGTCTACTTGTTTTTCTTAAAGCCAAGGTAACCTCCAAAACGTTTACCCATAATGGAATTCTGGTAAAGTAGTTTGGAAGTCATGTAAACAATGGGTTACAAATCTGCATTCTGCTATCAGGCTTGCTCTAACTTTTCCCTTTTTGGGACATTCTATATACCATTTTCCTTGTTTCTGAAATGGAGATATGGTCCCTCACATCCTTACTTCATAATGAAGATTTATTTTCTAATGAGGATCATTTAATGAATCCGTGTCCCTGTGTGGTCTTTACCTCATGAATTTCCATACATGTGATTACAAAGAAGCACAACATACAACCCACATTTGAAAGTTACCCTACTAACTTTGCTATTTCAAACACTGGTCAATGTTACATGTTGCTAGAATTGAGTACACATTCTCAGTTTTCCAATGAATGCCTCACTAATTAATTTTTTTAAATCGATATTTTATTGTCCAAAATGAGATACATTGTATTAGTAAATATTACGTTGGTATCCCTGATTCCCTCCTCCCTGTCCCCAATTCACTGGGTATCCTCCTCGGTGGGCATACTGGACTGTTCCATGGGGTAGGAGGTTATAGATAGCACAACAGGCATCCAGGTTTCCCCTGACACACACTTGTGTGTTGTTGCTGAGGTGGGCAATGTCTCAGGATATTCTCCCCGACCATGGCTCTTACACTCTTTCCACCCCCTCTTCCACTTAGTTCCCTGAGTCTTGGTGGGTGAGGTTTAAGACTGCTTTATTGTTGAGATCTTAAGGGATGCTGACTTCTGCTTTAGGTCATGTTGGAAAACTTTGGTGTCTGTCACACTGACTTATCCTGGGTTGACTGATTAGCTGTGCTCATAGATCTCTTGTTATCCCGTCACTCTCTCAAGGGTTTCATTTGGGGGCTACACGATAAGCCTGGGTGGTTCGTCTCTTGCCAGGATGTCAGCCCTCTGCCTGTAGCTCGTTGGTGGAGTTGGAATGACTTTGGCTCTCTCACTGCCTTCTGAAAAATACAAACAGGATCTCCATCAGAGACTGAGGTCAATATGGGTTAAATGTGACACACATGTCTAATTTGGTGAGATTCTATTGGGATTAGTCTCTCTGTAGTTCTCTAGTAATGGGAGTAATTTTTAAAATATTTTTGATTATTTGCAAGGGGAGAGAGAGAGAGAGAGAGAGAGAGAATGGGCATGACAGGGCCTCGTGCCACGAACTCCAGGTACATGTACCACGTTGTGCATCTGGCTTTACATGGGTACTGGGGAATTGAACCTTGGCAAGCAGAATTTGTAAGCAACCTCTGAACTGTCCCTCCAGCCTTCACTAAATTTTAATCTTGCTGATTACACGGTGAGTCCCTGAATTGCTCTCTGAAAGTTCAGTGGTCAAACCAATATAGATGGTGCTGCTGAATTGGACAAGGAGGCAGAAGCCAGGCATTTTTTCATTTTCTTTTCTTTTTTTCCTTGAAACCCAGAGTTTACAATATGGAATTACTTAAGAAGTGAGGAGAGTCTTGAAACTTAACTGAGAGGAAACTCGATAGATAAAACACAGAGGGTCGATTTCAAACATGTAAACTGAAAGATTACATGACTCTGTGTGGAGATCTGTCTTTCACCTTCCTTAAGTTCAGCTAGTAAGAAAGTAAATTGGTGCAAACACTTGGGAAAACTATAAACTTGTACATGCCAAGTAACCCACCCATGAAATTTCACTCAACTGCAATATTTATGCATGTTAACCAAGGGACACAAACAGGATGTTTGCTTTAGCAGCATTCATCACAGTGACCCAGAAAGGTCACAAGTCAAATGGTAATCACTTATTTGTTAAATAAACAACAAAGGAGGCAGCATTAATAAGTTTTCTTGTTGCTGTGACAGAAGCCCTTACGTAAGTTAAGGAAAGAAAGTATTTTGGCTCACAGTTTCCAAAGGCTCAATCCAGGCTTGCTCAAGGAGTACATCACGGCAGTGGGAACATGTAGGGAGGAGCTTCTTGACTTGGTGGACAAGAAACAAACAAACAAACAGACAGACAGGGACCAGGGTAGTTGAATGGGGACAGGAGTAAATAATAAGGCATGAACATGATGGGAAAAACTTTTTATATATAATGTCATAATGAGCCCAGCATGGTGGCTTACACCTTTCATTTCAGCACTTAGGAAGTTGAAGTAGGAGGATAGCCATGAGTTCAAGGCCAGCTTGAACTACAGAGAAAGTTCCAGGTCAGCCTGGCTAGGGAAAGATCCTATCTCAAAAAAAAAGTAAAAAATAAATGTCACAATTAAATTATTCTGTATACAATTAATACGTGTTTTAAAAAGATAAAGCCCCAATTACATCCAGTCACCTTCTTCCTCTGCTGGAACTCCTCTCCTAATATTTATTCTGTTGCTCAAGGTAATGTTCCTGTCACCCTATCAGACATCTGTAGGCCTCAGGGAAGAGTCACTGTTCTCAGCAAAAGCCTCCTTCAAGCCCTGAGAAGGATTCTAGTGTGATAACCTACACAGCAAAGGTGTTCTCTGCAACCAAGCCAGGGGGAGACTAATGATGTGTGGTCCAGTTGTGTTGAAGTTGCTTCTTAAGTCAACTAAGAACAAAGGATGCTACAGATTTTATTTAGGTCTTCCCTTGGTAACACAACCTCCTCTGCTCAGCCTATCAGAACCCTGATGTTATTTGATGAAAGGAATCATTGCCTGATTCTACAATTAAATCCAGTTAAGATCCTGAAATCCAACTGTACTTCTGTCCTTTGGCACGCTGGAATGTTGAAGTGCAGCTGTGAAAACAGTGAACTTTCACCTTCACCTTGACCGCAATGTGATGTGGATGTGAATAACATGTTAAGGAAAGAGGCATAGCAGAAGAGTGAAGTTAAAACCAAATAAACTTCGTCCATGGTCTTAGAAGCACAAATGTCCAATTGGTGGCCACCCTTGGGCTGGATCATAGAAAAGGCTTCCACAGTGCTAGTTTCTTGGTCTAGGCCATAGTTACAGAGCATGTAAACTTTGTGATGTCATCAAAAACAAAAGGACTATATATACCCTTCCCCAGAAGTTTGCTATGGAGCCTCAGCTGGCCTGGAACATATGATCTTCCTGCCTCGGTCTTCTCAGCGCAGGAATGACAGGTTTGGACCACTGCTCCTGGCTTGCTGTCTTAAGAGTCTCATTCCACTTCTGACACTAAATTTGTGGTTCCCACACTCAGCAGTTTTCTCATTTTTGCAAATACCAATTAAGTGTCTGGCAGCGCAAGTGTAACCTAGTCACAGACCCCACAATACTGCAAGAGTACCCCTCACTTAAGTCCTGGTTGTCACCTCCATTTCTTATCAAAGCTTCCCACAATCTCTCCCTCAGGCTCTACAATTTGTAACAGCAGCTCACAAAGCCCAGGAGAACATTTACATATAATTTCCAGGATATTCTAAAGGATATTATAAGGATAAATGAACAGACGGATGAAGGGGTCTGAAGGGCAAAGTTCTGCAAGGGGTGTGGAACTTCCATGCTCTTAGGGTATACCAGCGTCCCGGCCAGGAATTCTCTGAACACCATCCTTCAGGATTTTTATGAAATTTCCTTTGTGTTGGAATGATTGATTACAGCATCAGTCACTTGGGTTTGACCTCTGCCTCCCTCCCTGGAGGTCAAGGATTAGAACAGAAAATTCCAATCCTCTAATCACATGATTGGTTCCTCTGGCAACCAGCTCCCACCCTGAAGCTATCTATGTCGGGGCTTCCAGCCTTGAGTCCTCTGTCAGAGACTTAAAGGACACTCTCTTTATTGGATTTTCAAGAAGGTTAGAAATTACAATGTCAGGAACCTAAGAATAACCACAAATCTTATAACAACAGATTCTCCTTCCTCCCCTACTCACTAGGAAATGACACGGGCTTTAGAATCCTGTTCTGGGAACCTAGGGCGGTGACCAAATATATGTTTGTTTGTTTGTTTTAGGTAGGGTCTCATGGCTGGTCTCCAACTCACAGCTATCTTTCTACTTCTGCCTCTGGAGTGCTGGGATTAAAGAAAGATTGTACCACCAGGTCTAGCCCAAATGTGTATTGTATTTCTAACAATGTTAAAGTCATTTATTCATTTATGGTGTGTGCACTTCTGTATCTTTATGTCATTTATGAGTAAAATTTATATTACAAGAAAACCTATGCCAATATCAAATGTGATTTAAACTTCTGAAGGGCTTTAGGCATCTGTTCAGGTAGGTGTCTGAGGAAGAAATGATTTATTTTTGAATATTTAACCTGATTTTGATCTGATCCTATCTTTAATGCACTCTTTAGAAGGATAACACCAACAGGCAGATCCTCGGGAATATTCTGAGGAAAAAAGAAAAAAGGCTACAGCCTCCCATTTCCTGCCCTTCACTAACCCAATTATTAATTGTTGAGCAAAAGGCCAGGAGATCCAAGGGATCCCTCTCTATCCCTGAAAATAAAACAGTCAGGGAGCAAGAAGGACACCATGATTTGGGATGCAAAATTAAAAGATCTGGAGGGGTCTTGAGATTTCAAACAGGCTTTAAGAACAATAGGTCTATGGGAGGATGGGCCAAGACGTCCGAACCACCCACCATCATGGAGCAAAGCAGACCAATTAGCAGAATGGGGGAAATGAACGGGAGCCAGCTGTACTGGACTTGAGGGAATGAACCAGCCATGGAAATAATTAGCTCACACACAAGATGCTATTTTTAATGCTCCCAAAGCTTGTTATCATTTCCTGGCTCCACCTCTCCCCAAACTCCATCATTCCAATCAGTTTCTTCTTTTATTGCTCCCAGGGGGGCAGGCAATCTTCATCCAGATCGGGCTTGCTTGTGGGAAGAAATCTGTTAAAGAAGATTTTCAGTTTCCCTGCAGCTTCCCATAGTCCATGCCCGTTTGCTTTTATTGGTTTAGAGCAACCTTTATCTGAGGGCTCGAAGCCACTCTGCCCAAGTAGAAACAGCTCCGAAAATGAATAGTTTCTTTGAAATGTAACGGCAAAAACAGGGCTCGCATGAGGCTGCTTAGAATGTCTATTCATCTCACTTGCTGAGAATGTTCTGGTTTCACCGCTGAGACTCAAATGTGTTTTGCTACAGGATGCGGCTTCGGATCCCCTGGAGAGGGACTGTGGTATGTGCAGAAGGTGCACTGCTTTCCCTGATGGCAAGTAGAACATTTCAAATTCTGCTATAATCAGGAATTCCTCTTCAAGAGTGCAGATGGACTTGTTCAGATGCTGGAGAGATCTGAATTAAATTTAAACCATATCCTGAATACCCATAATGAGGCAGGCTATCGATTGTCAAGTGGGGGGGGGGCCTGTTTTGGTGGCTAGATATGGATCCAACCACAGAACTGTATTACAGCAAGTCATCATGTGATGGCTCATGAAGACACATGTGTCCAGAGAACAGGGAGGAAAGTGAGATCAAAACACCAGAGCCTGTGCCATACAAAATGATCCATGAAGGTCCCCACCTGCTGGACGGGGTATCCCTGACCTCACTTCCTCTCTTGCTTTCTTTCTTAAAAAGCTGTTTCTGCTACTATCCACAGCATCCTGTCCAATTTCTTTTTGGGACGTTAGAACCTGAAACTCTCCATGGGTGTCCACCCACCAGACTCCACTATCTACCTGTAACAACAGCACCCAAGATGGTCAATGGAAGAGGCCTCAACTGTCTTTTGCTCCAGCATAGTGGCACCTTTGTCCATATCATCACGATGCCATGAGACACCCCAAAACTCTGTATTAGGACAGATAAGGTGGGGAAATTCTGTTCCATTCTTTTAATTAAATTAATTAATTTATAATTTACTTATTTATTTTCAAGTAGAGAGATATAGATAGGAGAGAGACAGAGAGAATGGGTACCCCTGGTCCTCCAGCCCTGCAAACAACTCCAGATGCATGTGCCTCTTTGTGTGCATCTGGCTTGATGTGGGTGACTTTGCAGACAAGCACCTTAACTTCTATGCCGTGTCTCCAGCGCCTCTATTCCCATTCATATAATTCCCCACCCCTTCTGCTCTACCCCCACCTTAACTGTTAAATAACCCCCTTTCAATAAATTTTGCCCACAAAGCAAGTTATACAAAAACTCATCTACACCTCTCTTGAGAAATCCATACTCATTCTTGAGTGTGTACCTGCCTTCCTGTAATCAACTTCCTCCCCATTTCTTCCTGTGATCTCTGAATTCTTTCTCTGATAATAAAAATTTGAAAACGCTGGTGTAGTAGTTTCAATGGATGTTCCCCAATAGATTTAGGGGTTTTGTTAAAGTGTGGAACTTAAAAGAGGTGTCACTATGGGTGGATCCTAGGGTCCATCTCTTAGTTGTTTCTGGGGATCAATCTGGAATTCCAGGTTTTGTTCTGAGTCAGCCCTCACTAAATACTCTTTTGATGAAGCCACCTGAAGGGACAATGTGTTACTAACTAATGCTTAGTAACAAACCGTCTCAAACACAGTGGTTTAAAGTGAAACTATATAATTTTCTTCCCACGGGTCAGCAGGTTGGCTCCATATGTCTTCTCTAGATGAGGTGATTTTGTCTTGTCACTTAGAAAGTCAGCTGAGGACTTGGAGGTCAAAGTGTGGTGATAAATGACCTCATCTTGAGAATTTTAACCTGAGGCCAGTGGAAATTCAGCCAATATTAGGATGTGATACATTTCCAGATACAAGTCTTAGGAGTTGAATGAGGTGAGCTCACAACCATGTCCATCAGGCTTCCTGCCTAACTAACTAGAGTCGCTCACACCTCCCCTATCAGGTCCTTACCCTGAACTCTTTTATTAAAATAAATTATTTCTTTATTATCCATAATTAGATACACTGAATGAGCAAAAAATGTATTGGTGTCCCCAATTCCCCGATTTCCCTCTTCCCTATCCCCAGTAGCTGGGTATCTTCCTCCGTGGGCAAACTGGATCAGTCCATGGGGTAGGGGGTTATGGACAGCCTAGGAGTCAACCCGGTTCCACACCCCTTTGTATGTTGTTACTGAGGGGGGCAATGTCTCTGGATATTCTCCTCCACCATGGCTCTACAATCTTTCCACCCCCTCTTCCGCTCAGTTCCCTGAGTCGTGGTGGGTGAGTATTAAAGGCTTATTTATTGTTGAGGTCTTAGGGGGTCCCTGTACTTCTGCTTTAGGTTGTGTTGAAAATCATTGGTGTCTGTCTCGCTGGCTTATCCTTGGCTGACTGATTGACTGTGGTTATAGGTCTCTTGCTTATCCCACTACTCTCTGCAGGGTTCCATGTGGAGCCTCCACGGTAGGTCTGGGGTGGCTCATCTCTTGCCAGGATGTCAGCCATTGGCCTGTGGCTCTTTGGTAGAGTTGGAAAGACCACAGCTCTCTCACTGCCTTCTCTGTACTTCTGCTTTAGGTTGTGTTGAAAATCGTTGGTGTCTGTCTGGCTTATCCTGGGTTGACTGACTGTCTGTGGTTGTGGGTCTCTAGCTTATCCCATCATTCTCTTCTTGGCTTTTCCTCCTAGAAATTTTTGTGGGTGTCCCTTCCCTCCCCCTCCTGACCTCATCAGTGGGTTTATTCTGAGTCTGTGCTCTTCTTCCTGACCTATCAACTAATCAGGGTACTCTATGTATAATTAGACTTAGCCCATAAAGCTCATCCCAACTTGATGCCTAATTTACACATAAGCATGGACAAACCAAACTCCTTAGTACATAAAAACTCCACTGCAGAGTGTTTGCTGGCCGCCTGTTTCCCCTGGACCCCTCTCCATCACAGAGAGCTTTCCTTCACTTGCTTGTCCTTGCTTCTCATTCATAGCAAACTCTACCCTGAAAGTGGTAAGCTGTGTCCTATGAATGCTTTCCAACCTTCTACCTACAGTTTGTTGGGTTCTATTTCATGTTGAGCAGGGATTCTACTTCCTTGTGAAATGTAATCTTTTTTTAAAATTATTTTTATTATTGATAATGAGCTAAATTTAATGAACAAATAATGAGTTGTTATCCCCATTTCCCCATTGCCCCTCTTTCCTACCCCCAACCAACTGGATATCTTCCATGGGCAGTCTGGATCAGTCCATGGGATAGGGGATTATGGATATCCTAGGATCCAGCCTGGTTCCACTGGTCTTAGTGTGATGTTACTGAGGGGATTGATATCTCTGTGAGTTCTCCCCCACCATGGCTCTTACAATCTTTCTGCCCCCTCTTCTGCTCAGTTCCCTGAGTCATGGTGGGTGAGTATTAAGGCTGCTTTATTGTTGAGGTCTTAGGGGTGTCTGTACTTCTGTTTTAGGTTATGTTGAAAATCATTGGTGTATGTCTGGCTTATCCTGTGTTGATTGATTTGCTGTGGTTATGGGTCTCTTGTTTGTCCCACCACTCTTTCTGGGGTTCCATATGGATCCTCCAAGGTAGGTCTGGGATAGCTCATCTCTTGCCAGGATGTCAGCTATCAGACTGCGGCTCATTGTTAGGGTTGGAAGAGTCACAGCTCTCTCGCTGCATTCTGAAAGATATAAACAGAATCTCCATTGGAGAGTGAGATCAGTATAGGTTAACTGAGATACACATTTCTGAGTTAGCTAGATTCTATTGTTAGTAGCCTCTTTGTAAATCACTCATATAGTGCATCTGTCTTTGGGGGCCCAAGAGTTTGGTTCCCAGTGTATTTCATACTGAGTCCACAGTTCCAGTTAAGGGCTCCCCATCACCGAGTGGATTATTTGGCGAATTAGAAGCTGTTGATTGCCTCCCCCAGGCTTTGGCTCCTCCGTTGCACAAGTGTTCGTGTCTTGGTTCGCTGTTTTCTCCCAGTAGGAAGTGTGTTCAGCCTACTCATGGCGGCAGACTGCGTTTCATGTCAGTGTGTTTTTTGTTTTCTCCAGCTGTTGTTGACCAGCTTCCCCTGGCAGCTTATGCAGTGCCTTCCCAGCACTGCACTAACTACCATCTTGGGGCTGGTTACCATTCTGGACCTCACAGGGTCTTTTGATGCTGATGGATGGCTTTCTGTGGTTTCTTCAGCAACAGGATCCTACCTCAGGCCTGGGGTGGTCATTCAAGAGCTTTGACAGCATCCTGTCTTGTTTTTGGAACCTCATGGTCCACTCTGGTCAACAGCTCAGTGAGGGAAGGAGCCAATGACTGGAACCAGGAGTTGCTAGACTGATCAATTTTTCACAGACTTAGACTCTCTCCCCTTCTATTTACGGCCCCTCTTGCCAGATGATGTCCACTATGAAATGTAATCTTGAAGATGATTAATGAACTGAGGCAGGGTGAGATGACAGGAATGCTACAGACGTGGGAAGGAATAGGAGCGTCTTTCCCCAGATTCTGGTTGGAGCTTCTTCCAGCTGAGGGCTAAGAATTTCGATTAAGATTAATTAAGAATTAAGATTAAAAAATGGGGCTGTGAAGGTTTCCTACATAGAGGCAATATTCTTTTTGTATAGATATTTCAAATGAGAATGTTAAAATAGCCAGGTGTGATGGCACATACCTTTAATCTCAGCACTCTGGAGGTAGAGGTAAGAGGACTGCTGAGAAGTCAAGACCACCCTGAGACTATGTAGTGAATTCCAGATCAGCTAGAGTGGACTAGAGTGAGACCCTACCTCAAAGAAAAAAAAAGTAAATCAAGGGGAAAAAAGAGGGAGAGGGAAGACCATGTGAGCAACGTCATTTCAAAAACTTCAGAAATTCTCTGTACAGCTACTGCTGACACTTGACATGCTTGTGACTCTGCTCTGTTCTTTCCCTGGGTGCCTCTCTTCGTATTGACCCCTGTGTCACAGTGATAGGCCACAGTGAGAGCTCAGCATGCCACCACCTAGACTTGTTTCCCCAGTTCCCATGCAAAAAAGCTGGATGTAGCAACACGTATCTGCCATGCAGGGAATTAGGAGAGGACTGGAGAATCGTTGGGTTCGATGACCTAAAACAAATGGCAGATCTGGGTTGAGAGAAAGATTTGTCAAAAGGAAATGTGTGGATGAGCACACACACCATATAAACGTTACATTATATGCTCATCAAATATACTCTACGCACACACACAATGCCAAAATAAATAAACTCTTTCTAATAACCTCCAGCTCAGCCTCATTCTGGAACTCTTTCTTGAAGCCCAGTCAAGAATTCCAGCTTGCCCAGCACAGCAGTCTCTAAGGACAGCTCAGGAACAGTGTCTCTGGCCCACATGGCCACTGTATAAACTATGTATAGCTTAGGTTTCTTCCTTTTCTTTCTTTTCTGGGATAGGATCGCATCTAGCCCAGGCTGAGCTGGAATTCACTATATAGTCTCAGACTGGTCTTCAACTCACAGTGATCCTCCTACCTCTGCCTCCCAAGTGCTGGAATTAAAGGTGTGCACCACCAAACCTGGCTCAGTTTTCTTTTTTTGATAGTTATATAAATTAATCTCTATATACCTTTATGTTCTGCTTTTATAATTAAACAAATATCATCAGTAACAGAGTCCAAAAGCCTTTTCAGCAAACATTAAAGGATTCAATTCTACTCTGTGAAATCATTTAAAAAGAATAAAACAGAAATTTGTGCAGAGATAAGAGGATCAGGGACAGGGAGAGGCTCTGTTGATGAAGTGTTGGTCCAGCAAGCAAAGCATGGCATATCCCCGGTGTGGTAGTGCACACCTATAATCCTAGCACTTGTGAAGAGGAGGCAGGAGACTCGGGAGTTTAAGGCCATCTTCAGTTACAGAGCAAATTCTGGCCAACCTGGGCTACATGAAACCCTGTCTCAAAAAAGAAAAAGAAAAAGAAAAAACAGGACAGGTGTAGTGGTGCATTTCTTTAATCACGGCATTAGTGAGGCTGAGATAGGAGGATCACTGTGAGTTTGAGACCAGCCTGGGTTACAGTGAGACCCTGCTTCTGAAAAGCAAAACAAAACTAAACAAAGGCACTAAAGGAGACCTTATTATTGAGATGTAGATGTATCTTTTCTTTCTAGTCATCCTGATATTATTATGAGATATTGCTAGTTGTCAGGGGAAAATAACTTGATAGAAATTCTGATATATTGAATGTATGATATACACACATATCATATGTGTGTGTATGTTATTGAGAATGGAACCAAGTGTCTTATGTATATTAAGCAGGTGCTCTACCATGGAGGTACATTCTCAGCTTTTTTTCAATATTATTTTGAGGCAAGGTCTCACCATTGTCTTGAAATCACTGTATAGTCCAAGCAGGCTTTGAACTCATCATTCTCTTTTCTCAGCCTCCTAATTTGCTGGGATTGCAACGTGTATTGGCTACAATTTCATCAGCAACCTAAGGAGGGATTATCATGTTCATTTAATGAAATTAAGGTCCAGAATTTCATTCTTTATCTCATGATCAATAACGAGTAGAGACAAGACTCAAATCCAAGTTTTCTTTTTAAGTCGTTAATAACTCTGGTACTAGAGTTGTTACCGTTGGAGTAGCATTCAACCAGAGAGGACTGTGCTTTCAGTTCATGGCAGTAAGCCTCTCTCTCTCTCTCTCTCTCTCTCTCTCTCTCTCTCTCTCTCTCTCTCTCTCTCTCTCTCTCATCTCTATATACATGGGCTCCCAAAATGTTATAAAAATTGATTCTTCACCTAGCAATTTCATACTTTATCTCTCTGTGAAATCTCTACCAATAAACATTGTTAGTATTGATTGCGACTTCCCATTGTCTGGAAGGAGTTACGTTCTATTCAATCAGAAATGAGAAATGAACTATCGATCAAACAAAACAAAATGCAATATTATGTGAGGGCTGAAAATATGGTGGGTTTTCTAAGAAATTATTTTGGCCTGTTCATTTAAGTCTGAAACATGTCAAATATAGAAAACAGACTGAGCAAATTCTTCATGGACTGGATAAAAAAATGTTAACTTATTAAAAAAAAACTCATGACATTGCTTCCTGCACTCAGAGCACCCATGAGCTTTAGTTTGTAAAAGAGTTAGTAATATTCAAATTATTTCATCTCAAGCCCTGTGTGGTAGTACAAGCCTGTAATCCCAGCTCTGGGGAGGCTGAAGCAGGAGGATTGAAACTTTGAGGCCAGCCTGCACTATAGAGTGACTGTCCAATCTTTTCAGAGCCTAATTTTCTCAACAGTAGAATCATAACATCAATGACGACTGTTCTTGTCATCGCTCGGGGTTGTGAAGGTCAAATGAAATGACAACCATTAATTCTGATTTTATGCTATTCTCATACTCTACCAGGCAGACGAAACCTTCCTGAGCGAGGGTGAGGGGTACAGGCTGCTGTCGGTGCTGTGCTGTGATCCTGAGTAAGCCTTCTGGGGAGAGGAGAAGCCTGTCATTTTCCAGCCTAAGGATCCTCACGTGGCAATGCCCCTAAGACACTAGTAGGGAATATGCCCTCAGTTGATTTAGACTAACTTTGGCCCAAACAGGGAGAGAAATATCAGTTGGACCCCAAAACTCTCAAACAAATAAGTTTGATTGAACCATTCTGTAAATAATTTAGGATTTTTTCCCCTCAACATTTACATGTAAGTCCCACAGTAGAGCTACAGAGGCCATTGACTACACCTCTAATACTTATTTGTGGCTGTTTTTTGTTATTTAACTTAAAAAAAAAACTTATTGCTTGGGCTGGAGAGATGGTTCAGCAGTTCAGGCCCTTGCTTGCAAAGCCTAACAACCCAAGTTCAATTCCCCAGTACCCATGTAAAGTCTGATGCACACAGTGGTGCTTACGTCTGGAATTTGTTTGCAGTAGCCAGAGGCCCTGGCGCACCCATTTTCTGTCTCTCTTCTCTCTATCTCTAAAATAAATAAATAAGACTTGTATTTATTTATTTGAGGTAGAGTAGAGAGAAGAAGAGAGAGAAAGGTATGGGCTTACCAGGTCCTCTTGTCACTGTGAACAAATGCCAAGTGCATGTGCCACTTTGTGTATCTGGCTTTACGTGTGTACTGGGGAATTGAACCTGGCCATCAGGCTTTGCAAACAAGCACTTTTTACTTACTTTTTTTACTTTTAACCCCAGCCCTTGGTTTTTACTTTATTAGCAGGTAGGTGAAGGCCGATGACAGATTCTCACCAAGAAAGCTCAGGTTCTTGTGTGTTAAGACTCTGCAAAAATCCCTGCCCTATTCAGCTAATTCCAACTATGTTCTTAGCTCAGTTCACTTTTGTGGGTTCAAGCATGTCTATAGTTTTCACTTTTCTCCTCTTTATTTCATTCATTTTTACCCAAGGTCTTGATGATCTGTTCCCCAGAATTCATTGCCTTCACCTCCTGCCTTTGCAAGCTGAGCCCAGTATTTTTCCTTCCTGTAATGTAGAAGAACACTCCTCAACAGATCTCCAGGACTTACCTGCACCGAAAAGGACACAGACAAAACGAGGTCCATCATAAGCTCGTTTGCGCTTCTCTGGGGTTCACCATGTTTCAGTCCTAAAACATCCGAGAGGATGAACTGGTCCAGGTCCACAGTTGGGCTCTTTTGTCTCTAAGACCAAACAAACCCCCTGCTTGTGGGTTTCAACGTGCTATTCTCCCAAAAAGATTTAACTCCTACCCACCATGGTGCTGAAACTTGTTTGTAAACACTTCCTTTATCTCCTAGCCCTCAGAGATCACTTCCTGACATCTTTTATTTGTAGAATTCATTTATGAATTTACTCAAGACCTGCTATGGAAATATTATTTTGCTTGCACTTTTGACCACTCGTGTCTCTTTCTGGTGAATGTCTTGTTATCATAACATATCTGCCTAGAATTTTTCATGGCTTGAGAATAGTAACTGTTGGCTTTCTAGATAACCCCACCCCACTTAGTATAATGCTTCCATTGGGACACTTCAAGAAATGATGCTTTATAGCTTGTGTTTTAAGCATAATATTTTAAAATTTAATTACTTTTTTTACTCCCAATTCTTTCACTATGAACACTAACAGATTTTACTATGAACACTAAAAAAGATAAAATATCTTTTTTGGAAGGTAATTTGAGATAGTTTCATTATGTAGCTTCAGCTGACCTCCAACTCTCAGCCCTCCAGTCTCAGCCTTCCCAGAGCTGGGATTACAAGTGTGCTGTGTGGTCCAGCTCAAGATTTACTTTTTTAATTAAAATACGAACAGCAGAGTTGTTCTGGGGGCCATAGTATTGATAGTATTGGTAGAGTTTCTTCAAGTTGAAATTAATAGTCACCTGCACTCAGTGAGTGCCTTATTATAGTATAATCAAAGAGCATATTTGGTTTTTATCCCTAGCTTCTGTACAGTTTCAGAAAATGAATTTCTTCAATGATGGAGATTGTTTCTCACTATTTCTGAGTTTATGTTAATGAAGTTTTTAAGGGTAAGGTTTCTAAACACCCAGGATGGGTACTTGTGGCTAGAAAAAAATATAGCCCAATGAGAGGTTGGGACTTTCTGACCTAGTCCCTGAGAATTGAGGCAGGGAATGGGGACCAGGGATTGAGTTTAGTTATATGGCTATGACAGTTAAATTCTGTTGTCAGTTTGATCAGATTAGGACTCAGTAAGAGACACCTCTTGGGAAAGTCTGTGAGGGTTTTCTAGGAAGGATTAACTGAGGGAGGAAGCGCTTTCTCTAGTGTGTGGCCCTTCTGGTATAAAGACTTCTTCTGTACAAAAAAAAAAAAAAAACAAAAACAAAACAAAAAACAAAAAACAAAACTCCAAGACAACATGGTGCCTTCCTCGTGCCTTCCCTTGTGATTTGCTGGTCTATGCATCTATTCCATTCCAGCTATCCTTCATGGACATTGGAACTGAGTTTCTTTAGACTTTTATGGTGTGCAGAAGGCCAGTGGCTCTCCAGGAATCACTCAGGCTTTCACAGCCACACTGGACTCCTGAGGCATCCTGCCTTGTGGACTGGGCAGCAGGTTCCTGGATGCTGTTGGACTGCCCAGCTCCTATCCTGTGAGGTAATCTAATAAATCCCCTTTATAATCAATAATCATTCTATCAGCTCTGTTCTTCTTAGAGAAGCCTGAATCAATGGCCAGTGACTTGGTTAACCACCAAGAGAACCACATAGAGAAACTTTGCTTTGCATTCTGAGACTTTCCCAGTTGGTGAACACACTGAAGCAGGGATGAAACTGACCCTAACTCCGTGGGTACAGAAACCCCAGGGCTCAAGCCCCTTTTAGAACTCACCATCCTGTGTGCTCCTTCGTGTGACTATTTGTATTTCTTATAGAAAACGCCTATCATAGTGTAGTGCCTTCCCAAGTTCTGTGCGTCTTTTAGCTAATCACTGAACCTGAGGAAGTGTGAGAAGCTCTAAATTTGTAGGCCACTAAACTGAAATGCTGGTGACTTTGGGATCACAGAGACTTGAAGCTGGTGGCTAGATAGTCTTGTGGGACTTGGCCTTTGAGCTGGGGCATCTGTGTCAACTTCAAGGAATTAGGGTCAGAATGGAATTTTGGGACACCTGACTGGTGTTGGAGAGCTGAAGTTGGAACTCACACTCGCAGATCTGAGTGCCTTGTGTTTTCACACTTGAGCCTCACATCCATCCTTAATAAGGTAAGCCTGGCTCCCATGCTCCCTTTATACAGAATATGAGGTTGAATTACACAGAAGATGGCTCCTCCAAGGTCAGAGTCCTGGTTATGAGGTCAAAGTTGAGTGATCTGAATTATGATGTCATAGCACTCACAAGTCTGTAAAGTCTTGTTAGGTAAGGATAATCCATTTGAGTAGAGGGGAAGGTAGAGACTTAGGGAGGAAGTAAATATATTTTGGACACCTCTCGTGCTCCACTGCCAATAATGTTGGCTGCACCTCTTACTCCATCACTGCTACAGTGACAAGTTCAGGACATGCCTTGACCATTTCTGAGGAGGTATATCTCTCTCAGGACAGCCATGTCCCTTTTGTGAAAATCCCCTTGAGAACTGATTTGCATCTACACATGCACACATGTGTATCCCATAAGTGCAGCGAGGGACACAAGCCTGGGTCAGTGCTTCCTCCTTTTGTCCCCAAGATATATGTTTAATAAGACACAAATTTCAACAGTGTTTGCTCAATCGGGAAGATATTCCTGCTTTGTTTGCCCAACTGCTCTCTTCCAGTCCTATACTTCTACACTCTGAGGTTATTTTCCAAATAAACTACCTGTATTTTCCCAGGATGTGCTTTCCAGGGAAACCAGGCTAAAATATAAACTGTTAACTTCAGCCAGAGGGATGTTCATGTCACCTTAATGACAAAATGTCACTGGGATAAATGGGCTTTCACTGGACTTAATGCTCCCACACAGCTCAGATTCTGTTGCAAGAAAACAGGTCAAAACTAATTAAAATTGTTTCACGTCATGAAAGTTTTTGAAAGGAATGACCTTGAACTACTAACTTCAGAAATGAAAAATGGTGGGGCAATTGAAAAAAAAACACAACATCGATGATGATGTTTATTGGAATTTATGGGAAAGTCCAGTGGCCATAACAGACCCTCTGCTTCCTCACCACTTACACCTGGCACATATGTACACTGAATGAACAGAATGTTAAAATTGGGGAACAATGGTTTTAGTGGATTGAGTTGTGGTCTTCAAAAATATATGCCCCAAAGCAGGGCATGGTGGTGCACACCTTTAGTCCCAGCACTTGGAAGGCAGAGGTAGGAGGATCACTGTGAGTTCAAGGCCAGCCTGAGACTACATAGTGAATTCCAGGTCACCCTGGGCTAGAGCAAGACCCTACCTCAAAAAACCAAATTTCAACCCCAGGAACCAATGGTGTGATCTTATTTGGAAAAAAAAGTTTTCTGTAGATGTGGTTAAGTGGAAGATCTCAAGGTTAAATCACCCTGGATTAGCTGCATGAGCCCTAAATGGAATGACAGACGTCATTATAAGAGGAAGAGAGGAGTGTCAGTCACAGTGACATATGCTTGGAAATCTAGCTTTTGGGAGGTGGAGGCAGAAGTGGCCCAAGTTCAAGGACAGCTTGGGCTACATGGTGAGTTTGAGGCTATCCTAGGCTCTGCTTTAAAACATAAACAAACCCAAAGCAAAACAAGAAGAAAAATAATAATAAGAGGAGGAGGAACACTCACAGAGGAGGTTCATGTGAAGATGGGAAAGGCTAGAGTTAAATGTCCTACAATAGGACACCTGGGGCCATGAACTCACCGGAGGTCTTTGGAGTGAGTGGTGCCTTGATGAGACTTTGATTTCAGACACCAGAAATATGAGAGAATATGATTGTGTTGTTTTAAGCCACTCCATTTCACGTAACTTGTTTTGGAAGCCCCACGAAATGCACACAGAGGCACGAAAGTAAAATGAGCCATGTCACAAAGCTAACAGAACTTCAGCAGTGGGTTAACAGTCAACGACTGTTTATTGGGCATCTGTTTGTTGTACAATGAGCACTGCCCATGCCAAGTCCTCGCACTGCACTGATGGCATGTGATGTCCCCCATAAACGCTGAATGCTTGATCCTCAGCTGATGGCAATTTGGGAATTGGGGTGTGTTGTTGGGGATGTGATTATGGGGATTATAGCCAGCTTCCCCTTGCCAGTGTTTGGCACATTCTGCTGGTGCTGTTATCCACTTGATATTGGCCAGCAGGTGGTGTCCATGTTTCTGCTCATGCTATGTTTTCCGCTGCCATCATGGAGCTTCTGTTCAAGTCTGTAAACCAAAATAAACCCTTTCCCCCCATTAGCTGCTTTTGCTTGGGTTCATTGTGCCAGCAGCAAGAACCTTGCTGTAACAAGGTGTTACTGCTCTAGAATATTCTCTTCAGAGAAGCCAGTTTACTCAAAGTTCCTTTACCCTTTAACCAATGCTTGTTTGTGTCTGTACCTAAAACAGAACTTTTAAATACACTTCATGATAAAAATATCACCCAGACAGTAGCAACTGTTTAACAATTGGGGGAAAAAAACTATTCTCTCCAGAGAACTGAAGCTCCAGCCAGATTTCCAAGGAGACACTGTTTTTATTTTTTTATTTTAGAGAGAGACAGGGGCAAAGAAAGAGACAGAGAGTATGTGCATGCCAGGGCCTTTTGCCACTGCAAATGAACTCCACACACATGTGCCACTGTGTGCATCTGGCTTTATGTGGGCACTGGGGAATTGAACCCAGAATGGCAGGCTTTGCAGGCAAGTGCCTTTAACTGCTAAACCATCTCCCCAGCCCTCTTTCTTTTCTTTTCTTTTCTTTCTTTCTTTCTTTCTTTCTTTCTTTCTTTCTTTCTTTCTTTCTTTCTTTCTTTCTTTCTTTCTTTCTTTCTTTCTTTCTTTCTTTCTTTCTTTCTTTCTTTCTTTCTTTCTTTCTTTCTTTCTTTCTTTTTTTTGAGACAGATTCTTGCTCTGTAACCCAGACTAGCCACAAATGCCCATCATTTTTCTGAAGTACTGGGATTATAGGTGTGAATCACTATGCTTTGCTTTTTTTTTTCTTTTTTTGAAAGAGTCTTGCTGTATTACCCAACTCATCCTGACCTCCAGGACTCTAGCTTACTAGAACAGTCTGAGGTTGGGTAGGACAGCTCCTCTCGGCAAACAGAGACTCCAACCCTTCAGAACTAAAACTAGGTGCTTACAGAACTATCAGGAAGCGTCTTTATGTTTCAATCAGGAAGCATATTTATATTTCAACATAAATGGGTTTGTCTAGGCAAACTAGACTTGAAAAATAACAAATAAATAGTAAAATGGCCTGCCATTTACTGTTGATTAAGGGCTTAGACAATTTGTAGCTCTGTACAGTGGAATGTTTCATTATTGGAAACAAATAAAATAAGAATTATTTTTGCCCATATCATGCAAATAATTTTTGTTCAAGGGCAATGGGGATTATTTTTGTCTGATAGTGATAAAATGAGTTTCCTTGGATAGAAAAGACAACCCCAAATGGCGATCTTACTGATAGTAGGGCAATATCAGTTTGCATATGGGTTTGTGATTCATTGCTGTATTCTTTTCTTTCACTAATTGTATGATCATTATAAGTTTTATGACCTTTGTGGTCCAAAAACCCATTGAAGTGTTAATGAGCTTAATGAAACGTTGATTTGTACTCATTTTGAATTTGAGATTTGTTAATTTTACACATTTTGAAAATCGTACTTTGAGTATTGAGCTAGTAAGATATTGAATTATAACACTCAACCACTGGCATCCCATGAAACTAAAAAGCTACTGTATAGACAAGCAGACCCCTACCTCAGTCTCCTGGAGGCCAGGATTACAGCTGAGTGCCACCACAACCTGAGGCTGCACCTTTGATGGACAGCTGAGTTCCCGCCAATCAGCAGGCACTGCAAGTTGACATGAATTCTCTTTTGCTGTGGACTAGATGGTGGAGTGCCAGGCCACCAGTAAAATCTACTGAGAAAGTCACAGTGAATGTCAGAGGTAAAAATGTCCCACAGATCATAGCTAGGTTCTAGTGGGTTGGTTGGACATGTACACAGTTGAATCTTTTGTCTGAGGTATAAGGAGGTCAGTTCAGATCTACTGTTCCCCAGCCATCATCTGCTGGTTCTTACTCCGCAAGAGTAAGGTAAGTGTGTGTGTGTGTGTGTGTGTGTGTGTGTGTGTGTGTGTGTCCGGTGAAACTCAAGTAGGACTAATATTCATCTGGGTTCATATAAGTTTGAAGATAGGTCAACTTACAAAAATATTGAATACATTTTGCTTTGGAAAAGATAAACTCTTGATTGCACAAATGTAAAGTGAATGCATCTCAGTGATTCTATTTAACTATGCTTCTAACAAGAAGATACACATACAGACTAACAGGAATGTTGAAATGACACACTGAGCCTCTAAGTTCATTTGCATATTTGTAAACAAGCATCATTTGCATTCATTTTTCATAGTAATATTATTCATAATAGTAAAAAATATGGAAGCCACATAAAAGTTCACCAAGTAATAAATGGGCAAACAGGATGTGACGTATTTGCAGTATAGAACACCAGCCTACCTTGAAATGGGATGAGCACTTATTCTTGCTATCTAGACAAACTTTACAACTATCAAAGGAGTCAAACGCAAAATGCCATGTAGTCCAGGGTTCCAGTTATATAATCTGTCCAGAGTAGGCAAATTCACAGAGCCAGAAAATAGATCAGGGTTAACAAGGGCCAAGATGAGACCTGGAAGGACAGAGAGTGCTGATGGAAACAGAGTTTCAATGTTCTGGATTAAATGATGATAGCTGCATGCTTCTGACTCATCTGTCTGTTCCTCAATTATTTACAGTTTACAGAACTATAAAGAGGTCAAATAAAATGAAACTTGCAGGGACCCCGTAGATTCAGCTATCCTCGAAGAATGTGTCAGACAATGCCTAGTTTTCCATTTTGAATCATTTTTTGGTCTTTTCAGTCCTTTGCAATTTTTCTCTACAGAGGAAAAAATCCAACTAATATTATGATTGTATCTCTAGGGTTATATAAAACAGAAAAGGCGATAGTGTTCTCCTCCTACATCTGTTTGCCAAAAACAGTCAAAATAGAACAACAGATGGACTGAGCAGCAGACACTGGAAAGCTTGGGAAATCAAATTGAAGGAGAAGTATGTTTTAAAAAATCCTTTGCTTAATCACTGTCCTTTCAGCTTATTATTTGTATTCCACATTGTAGAAAATGGTGAGAGAAAAATACTAAAAGGACTGGACTGTCTTATGAAAATCTTACAACCTCTCTCTCTCTTTCTCTCTCTCTCTCTCTCTCTCTCTCTCTCTCTCCTCGAAAAATGAATAAATAAAATATTTTTTTTAAAAAAGAAAGCTTACCCCATCAACACCAAAAAAAACAAACCAAGCAAATACTATTTCCTTTTCCCCCTCAAAGGGCACAGAGAATGCTGCCACAAAAACTTGTAATGTGGCATTTTTCTTCACACTACATATTCTGTCAAACCTAAATATTAAATATGTTTTCTCTGAATCTTGGGATAAAATAGGTACCATAGCTGGGCAGGATCCCAGCATTGGAAAAGCTGGTTCAGGAGGATCACAAGTTTCATGTCAATTTAGGATAGTCAGATCCAGTTCAGACCCCATGACAAAAGAAGGGGGAAAAAGTATGAAATAATGAAAACGGAAAGAAAAGTAAAAGCAGAACTAATTACCATATTATAACTTTAAGGAAACAGTATATCTTAAGGATTTATTATAAAGATTTGTTAGACCATTATAAGACATAATATCTATGCTTTCTTCTTAATATTGTGACAGTTTCAGGCAAGCTCCATAGACCCACTCCCCTTGAGTGGGAGGTGTCTCTAGCTAGAGTTCCAACCTAGGTGTTAAAACTGATTGGTCAGATATGGACCAACCAGCTGTCTCTCTGACTTACCTGGTGGAGGTTTTGAAAGTCAGTGAAATAAAGTCCAGCCCTCCACATGCTTTCCTAGAAGGAGGACCTTTATTTTCCAGGCCTCTGAAAGGTAAGGCCCCTCACCCCAGCCTTTAGGGGGGTCAGGATTTTTCCCACATGAACCTTTTTCCTCATGATGAGAGCTCTCTGTTATCTTCTCTTCTTTTGCTTGTTTAGCTAAACAGCATAGATTTTGGCTAAAACCTCTCCCACGTCTTCTCCCCACATTGATGGCTAAAGAACTATGTAACTCCCCATTTTCCTTTAAATAAACTCTCCCATGATACCTTAACCTCTGGTTGTCTATAATTTTAATTCTTGAACTTTGTAGACAAGAATTTGGGTACTCCTTAAATTTTGAGGTACATTAGAATTTGCTGGGTATTATCTAAGCTCTAATCCCCAGCTCAGTCCATTACAATATCAGCAGGATTCTTCTCAATTCTCCCAAAATTTAATTCTGGATGTTCTAAGTCTGAGGTCAAAGAGTGGCCTCTTGTCTTGACTAGCAATAGACTGTGTCGTAGTCAGCTACACGCCACTGGGATGAATCTCCAAACCAGGCACAGTTTGGGGAGGAAAGTATTTGTTAAAGTAACAGATCCAGGGGAAGTTCAATAATGAAGAAAAATGTTGGCCCCCACTTCCACAGATCCCAGCAGAGAGAAAAACCTATCCAGCACGTCCAGCCAGCACACTCCAACTCAACTAGCAAAACAGCAGGAACTTCAGGCCTGAGCTCAGACTGCCGTTTGCATATGTATAGCTGGAACTTCACATCCACCTTAGAAATAACTTAGGGCTGAAGGCCAGGCCAAGGTGATGCCTCCTCCAGCCAGGAAGCTGGAGAAAAACTGATTAAAAACTCTTGAATCTATTGGGGGACATCCATTCAAATTACCACAGGCTGTTTTCTCCCTATTTGTGACTGTGTCCTAGTCACTTCTAGATATAAGGACATAAGTCATATTGGATAAAAGATCTCATAATAAACTCATTTTAATGTGGCTGTCTCTCCAAAGACCCATTCTTCAAATACTGCCACATTCTGAGGTCCTGGAAGTTGGGATTTCAACTTATGAGCCTTGAGGGGATCTAAATTTGGCACGTAACAGTAACTGTCTCTTTACTAGAATAAGGACAGCAGGTACTCAGGGGTTATGTGACCTTGAACTGTCTGCTAAGGCAGCCAGCTCCTGTAATATTAATCAGTTTGTTGATATGTGCAAAGAATTGCTGGGGTTTTCATTGGGATGTCAGTGAAACTATTGATAAGGTTGAGAGGAACTGACAGTTCTGGCTGGAGTGTCAGCCAGTGACTGATAGCAATTGGGTGATAATTGTCCAAGCTCCCCCAGTCCTCAGGTGGACTTCTTATTGCATGGTCTACAGTCTCTCCCCGGAGTTTCCAGTAAGATCACCAATTTCCCACAGGAGCAAATTCTCATTGAGATATGCTTTTTTGGTCATCCTTTCTCCCCTACCCATGTCCCTAATGCTTCCTGGAATCACCTACTAAATGAACTGCTTAGATTCAAAAGGTCAGTTTAGGGATTGATTTTGGGGGAACCCAAATGAAGACAGAATTTACAACATTGGAATAGATTGAGCATCTGTGTTGTGGTCAGCATTCTAGTTGCTGCACCAAAAGAACCCAAGCAAAAGTAGCTTGTGAAGGAATGGGTTTATTTGGCTTACAGACTTGAGGGGAGACTCCATCCTGGCAGGGAAAACAATGGCATGAGCAGAGGGGTGGACATCACCTCTGCCACAGCACTGCAAACAGTGGCAGGAAGGTGTGCCAAACACTGGCAAGGGGAAGCTGGTTTATAACCCCCATAAGCCCGCCCCCAACAACCCAGCTCCAGCGAGGTTGTAAAACCCAAACTGCCATCAGCTAAGGATCGATCACTGAGAACACATTCATTTGTTTGTGGGGGACACCTGGATCAAATCATGACAATCTGTAATTCCAAACATTTCATTTGTAATGTTTAAAATGTGAAACTGAGTACCAACAGTTTATTCATGGGATAAGTCACAGTCAAAACACAAGTACAATTATGTAGTAGGGACTGAGGATATGGTTAGGCAGTTAAAAGCACTTGCTTGCAAAGCCTCAATGCCTGGGTTCAATTCCCCAGTACCCACTTAAAGCCAGGTTCAATTCCCCAGCACCCATATAAAGCCAGATGCATAAAGTGGCTCATCCATCTGTAGTTAGTTCACTGTGGCAAGCAGGCCCTGGCATGTCCATTTTCTCTCTAACAAATAAAAAATACATTAAAAAATCTGTACTATAAAATTTTTTGTAGGTTATGTGTATAAGATACATATGAATCGTAAAAAATGTGTTTAGATATGAGTCTCACTCACAAGGTATCTCATTGGTATATTGCAGACATTTCAAACTCTCCCCACCTGTGAGAGTTTACGAGTGAGACCCCACACAAGGTTGCCAAGCTCCTCTTTTGACCCGTCCCCAGTCAGAGCTTGCCATATGCCACTATTAAGTTTGCCTTGCTTCTTAATAGGTTCAAAAATGGTATTGTTAATTCTTGTTTCTTAAACATATATGTTTAAGAAACATAAGGTACATATATGTACCTCTTCTGGTGCCTTTAATTATTTTAAACATATATGTACTTTCTAATGCTTTTTTTTTTTTCAAAATCCACACCCCAGTACCCTAACAGCAGTTAGGGCTATTTCTTCAGAGGGGGGATTGTGACAGTCAGTTGTGTATAGGGACCGCTCCTCCCCTTCCAGCCCCTCCCTTTGAATGGGAGGTGTCTAGTTAGAGCTACAACTTAGGTGTTAAAACTGATTGGTCAGATATGAACCAATCAGCTGTCCCTCTAACTCACCTGGGGAGGACTTAAAACTAGCTTCCCTAGAGGAAGTAGGCCCTCTTCTTCCCACACATGGCAATGGAGTAGGATGACTGCTGACCCAGGCCTCAGTGAGGTAAGGCCTGTACCCCTACCCCGCTGGGGTAGGGGGGCAGGCTCCAGACCTTTTCTCTCACGAACCTCTCTTTTTCATAAAGGGAGCTTTCTGTTATCTTTTCTTGGGCTGTTTATCTAACTAAATAATAAAAGCTCTGTGAACTCTGACACGTGTTTTCCCCACACTGGTGGCAGAAAAACTATGACTTCCCACATCCACTTTCCCCATCCAACTCCCCTTTTCCTGATCTACTAAATTAGAATAAATGTGTAATTAAAATTTAATTCTGTCCCTGTGTACAATTCTTTGACATTAGAGGACAAGAACTCGGAGTATGAGGAGGGGGAAGGGAGGATTCCAAAACTCTCTCTCTCTCTCCCCGCGTTGCTTACTATTAATTAACAGCAACCCGTATCACACCCACCCAAATATCTGAATGATGGAACATTTTTTTTGTCTCAAGTACTTTGAATAAGACATAATCAATGTACTTAAAGGTAGACCCAAGTAAGGAAACTATATGCCCAATATATACTCACTGTTGAAGCAAGACCAGTCCTAATTCATGCACATAGAAAACAGTTGGATAACTTAGTACTCACCTTGCACATTCAAATTTTTTTTTATTAAGAGATAGAAAGCAAACTCTCCTCAACTCTTCTATTTCTCCAGAAGGAAAAGAAAGACAATGAAATGCCCTTGATTGCAATAAGCTTGCACATGCACAAAAACCTGCCTCAAAATAGCTAAAATGGTTAAAGCTGAAGATTTGGAATTGTCTGGGACAGCTTTAGGCTTCTAGAGTGTTATGGCTCATTAGATTCAGGTTAAAAATTAGAAATGCAAAAACATGCTGTAGCTTAAACCATATTTTTTTTTCATAATTTTGAAGGAGGGGGAGGAGGTGGGAAAGGAGAGTTAGGGAAGACAGAATAAATAGTAGAGAAGAGGCTCAACTGTTTATTTTTAAGCCTTTTAAAAGCAAGTCACACATGCTGAGTGTGGTAAAAGCAGCAAGCATTTGTTGGTGGTGAGGGATGGGGGTGGGGGTGGGCCCTCTGGGATTGCAACCCTTGAAGGGAAAAGATGGCTTCATGAAGAAAGAGGCAAACACTACACTCTGCCTTGCTAGAAACTCCTCTCTTTATTTGCAACTACGACATGAAATATATGCTACAGCAAAGCCTCGGTCAGCTGCAAAAACAATGTGTTGTCATCTGATATTTTTGCTGAAATGAAGCTGCTGCCTGCCATTTCATGATCTGTAGTCACGACCCAGAAGGCCTTCATTGCCCTGGGGCTGTGCAGAAGGAGAACAAAACATCCTTACTTCTGCAACATAATTTTTCTTTAAGATCCCAAGCCAGAAATGGATGAGCTCCCATCCAGCTTTGGGAGGGAAAGTAAAAAATGATTTCATTAAGCTTATCAGATAGTCTTTAAACACGTAATATCAGTCTGTTATTATGGTATAATGTCAGCTAACACTTGCCTCACTTTCCCTAGGAGGAATTGGATGGGAACTGCTGGCTATGAAAGAAGTGATCTGCTGTTCCATCCCACACACCCAAGTGATTTAAATCCCATCTCTGGAGAGACCTGACGTCATGAGTGGAAATTGTATTCAGGTTTTCTAATCTATGAAAGCATTATGTCAACATTACTAAATTCAGTCACTACCACCATTTCCTTCTTTCTCTGCTCAATCAAAGTTCACGGAAGAGAAACCTCCATTCCACTACTTCACCATCTCATTTTTCCCTCTATGATCTGCTGTCATAGAGCAATTGAATGCTGCTGGTCTTTTGAAGGTCACCAAGGACCTGACATCCTCCAATCCAATACATGCTTCACTCCCCAGGAACCACACACCCAACCTCTCCTTACAGTTTTTCCTTGTCTTTTGCAGAAATTGTGCTGGAAGACTTTTTTTTTAAAATCTCTTTTCTGTGCACCCTTTGGCCCATCTTTGTGATCCTTACCTATGATTCTTTTGTCCAAACTTCCTTCCTTTACATTTTTCAGCAACGTTTCTCTGATGGTTGGACAGTCAGCAACAATCTTGAATGATGAAGTGTCTTTAAGGATGGGAATTCCCAGTGGAGGATGTCTAGCAGGACATTCCGAGGAACTTGGCAGCCTGATGACTTCATGGAGCCACCGTATCTACTCTGCACTTTCTACCTCCCGACTACAATAAAACTAAAAGTTCAAGCCATATTTTGGACATTTTCTAATATGCATCATAGTTGAATGGAGTATTAAAACAAACATAGTAATGTTTTGTTAATAAAGTCAGTGCCGGGCACAGTCTATGTGGTCAAAAGATTGTAGATATCAACTCTGTGCTGATTCCCACCTGTGGTCCCGTTCAGCGTTCAGCGACTGTGTGCAAAGCATATCCCTCCTAAATCGATTCTTTGGTTTCCTCACAGGACTGATCTCTTGTTAATCAAGGTGTTATGCTTCATATTTTCTCTATTGATGGAGAATCAGTGGCTGAATCCTATTGACTTAGTGTTTCAGAATTTCTTCGATTATTAAACACTTTAAGAATTTTTGGCATATGTGTGTGGTGTGTACGTGTCTTCACATCTGTGGGCGTGCATGTTTATATGGGTGCATGTGCATATGTGTGCACGTGTGTGTGGAGATCAGAAGTCGGTGTTGGGTCTCCTCCTCACTCATGCTCCACTGTATTCTTTGAGACAGGGTCTCTAGCTGAACCCAGAGTTTACTGATTTGGCCACACTAGCTAGTCAGTGAGCTCCAGCATTCTCTGTCTCTGCTTGAGAGGTGCTGGAATTACAGGAACACATCTCATACCTGGCATTAGTTATGTGGGTACTGGAGATCTGAATTTACATGTTCGTGCTTACCCACTGAGCATCTCCCTGTCCCCTTCAATTAATTTTTATACTAAAAGCTCTGACCTCATTTTTATATTTCTCCTATGCTCTTGTTTGGATGTGAAGTATCTTTCCCAAAAGGCTAATGTGTTGAATGCTTGGTCCCCAGCAGATGGTGCTAATGAATTAACCCATTGCTGAGTTCCAAGCTGAATAGGCGATTGGGAGTTGGGGGCATGGCTAGCTTCCTCTGCTGCTTGGTTGCTATGAGATGCTCCACCACGGACTTCTTGCCTCGAAGTTCAGCCTCAGTACCAGCCCACAGCAAAGGGGCCATTGATGCAATGACCAGCATCGAGGCCAATGGCATCACTGAGCAATTGACCATGGACTGGAATCCCCGAGACCCTGAGTCAGAATGAGTGTTTCCTCTCTTAAGTTATTTTTTTCTGGGGTTCTTTGTCACAGACATGAAACCTGAACTCATATCCCCTACACACTCCTTGGTTTTCCGGTCATCTGTCTAAACCATTGCAGCTGTCAGCTCAGTCGTGTCCCCATTTCCTGTGTATCTGCCTCTTTCAAGTCCTGTGGTTTCTCAAGAGTGCTGTTCCTCCCTCATCAGTCCTTTGGTTAAACACCAGAGTGTCATGTGAAGCAATAACATACCCTTCGCTGGGTGCCTGAGGTGCCCACCATCTTCAGTCCTTGATCTCCACAGTGCCAGCCAACACAGACATTTCTATTTTATTGTTTTCATAAATTTGGTATCTTTTTTGAATACTTGGTTCAGAGCTGATGTCAGTTGGGACATGGAGCCTTGCTGGTGCAGTTGTATTATTTCAGGAGGGTTTGGGGTATTATATTATAGCTCTTACCAGAGCTAGCTTACACTTGCTTTATCTGCCAGCCTCTATGGTAAGATGTGATGTCTAGCCTTGCTCTACCATTCTTTCCCTGGCATGCTGAAACATCCCCCTGAATGCTACACATAAAAAAATTTTTTTAAAAATTTAAAAAGCCTTTCTTCCCATAAAAAAATTGGTATCTTGGCTCATGTTTCACCCACCTTCAATGCCCTATCGCTCCCTTTAAATATACTAGTTAGCTTCATCAAAATACTAGCAACTCCAGGAAGCCCTTCATCCAACAAAAAGCTATTTTTTTTTATTTCTTCCTTTATATCTTTGTGCTATATTGCTTTGGAACATTGATTCTAAAATTTTAGGAAGTATCAGAATTACCTGGAAGAATTATGACAAAATGAAGCAAAATAAACAACATACTGCTGGTCCATACTCCCAGATATGCTGATTCATGGGGTCTTGGGGAGAGCCCCTGAATTTGTATTTCTCACGGGGTCCCAGGTACTGCTAATGCTTTTGGCTTGGTGACCACAGCTAAAACTTCCTTACAGTCACTTGCATCCTATTCTCCCTCTACTGTGTAAACTTCTCAAAATAAAATAAAGGAGTTTTCTTGAGTCTTTATATCCCCCAAAGTTCCCAGCACAGAGTAGATACTGAATGGAGCAGGAGGCTGATGTATTGATTTTGCCTTTGAACTTGGTGCTGACCCTTTAGAACTATGTTATATTATTGGTTTCCATGAGCTTAAAAACATGCATCTAAGCAACTTGCTGGGGACTAGCTGGTTCTTCTGGGTCTTTGTTGCTATTCTTGGTCTGGGATGTGAGTTCGGCAGGGGCAGGTGCTTGGAGGAGTGTTAAGTATTGAAGGCAATGACACGACATGAATCAAGGGGAAGCAGCTGAAGGGCTGCCCTGAAGTTCAACATTTGGGAAATTAAGATGAATTTTGTTGCCATGGTAAGGTAACAACAGATTTCCAATCTATAATTGTACCTGCAGGGATGCATGATAGAGTCTCTCTGAGTTTTTTTCCCTTCCTATGCTTTTAAGGTTTCAAAAGCACTCTGAATTCCAGTTGCGCTTCCATTACCCTTATTATAATGTTCAAAATGTTCTTCAGAACAAAATGGCTTGTGGGAAAGAAAATTAATTGCAGCTCTTCCTGACTTGGAATATGGGTAACTGGGTGTTCGGCAAATTCACGTTTTCTTCCTGTGTGGATGTAACAGATCTTCTTCTACTTATTTATTCAAGGTATTTTTTTTCAGATGAGTGAGACAAATTTTTGCACATGGAAATTTTTTCCCTGAAAATTATTCTTGAATTCATCAGAAATCCAGGAGTAATTCCGTTAGACAAACAAAACTACCATACCCATCCCCTCAAAGACCTCTGCTCTTATTTTAGAGTAGTTCATATCATATGCCCATGAAGTGAAGATTCTAGAAATAAGAAAGGACTATGGAGATGTCATTTTTGTTTTTAAATTGTAAGGAAGCACTTCAGTTGCACCCAGATGGAGCGTTTGGAGATCTCAGCTCTGTGTCATCTTCCCGCACCTCATCTACAGCGGCACATGGTGTCTTTCCATTCGTGTGGTGTGACAGCATTGTGAGGCCGTCCAGCTGCCTGCCCCAACCCGGCAAATTCCAAGTTTATGTGGAGGAGAGATGTGGGCTGCATTAAGTTAGAGACTTTTAGAGATTGCATTACCTCGCACCTTGACATTTTTGTCTTTTTTATTTATTAATATATTTTTATTAACAAGTAGAAACTCTATGTACAAGTCTTGTGTTGGTACCCCCATTTCCCTCTTCCCTGCCCCTATTTCACTGAGGACCCTCCTCAATGGGATTGTTGGAATGTTCCAAGGGATGGAGGGCTAGGAGTTGTGTATGCAGCAGACAGTTTTTCTTGGGGGGGATGTCTTTGGATATTCCCCCCACCATGGTTCTTACAGTCTTTCTGCCCCCTCTTCTGCAAAGTTCCCTGAGATATGGTGGGTGTTTTGTCTGCTTTAGTGAGATTTTCTTTTCTCTCTCTCTCTCTCTCTCTCTCTCTCTCTCTCTCTCTCTCTCTCTCTCTCATGTGTGGTGTATGTACACTGGTCTAGTGCCCTATGTACTTGCCCGTGATGGGCAGATCAGAATGTCAGGTGGTCCACTCCATTGCTCTTCCATTCAGTCTTATCTGAGCCAGAGTCACTTACTGATCCTGTCTTGTCACATTTTTCATGAGTTCTAATGATTCCTCTTAGGACTCTGTTCTCTTAATGTTGTGTGTGGCCATGCTGTGTGTGTGGCCACACTGAGCTATTTATATGGGTTCTTGGGATTGAACTCAAGCAATACTCCAGGCCCTCATGCTTGCATAGGACGTGCTCTTAACTGCTGAGCCATCTCTCCAGCCTGAGGTTTCTCCCTTGAAGGAATCAGATGGGATTGTCAGACTGTAGGGTGCACCATGGCTTCCTGTACCTCCCCAGAAACAAGCCAGAGGCTCCATCCACAGTGATGGAAAGAACCAGGTAGACCTCCTGTTTAAAGACCCTGTGTTTAAATACCCTGTCTTCTTCCCCTTGCTATTTATCTCTCTAGAAACTGGAGAGATGCTTATCTCTTGTCCCAAATTAGTGAAAATTATATTGATGTTATCAAAGCCCTACAATTTATCTCATGATTCAAAAAAATTCAAATAACCCAGAGTGGAAATATCACCTCTATACCCACTGCTTGATGTCAGAAAGGTTAGCACAAGGCATTAGCAAAAATTGTGCTTTTCTAAGAAATTCCTATGGTCTTCTGCAGGTACCACACCCATTACTACATAACTACTAGGAAGCAATTAGGATTGCATTTAAGAGAAATTAACAGAGAATGAAATAATTTGCTATCAATCTCATGCTTTCCTAAAATTTCTGTTTCATTATGTTAAAAACAAAACTGACCAGAGAACAGATCCCTAATTTTGGCATATTTCTGGCCTGAAGTCATTTCACTATCTAGAATTTATTTATCACTTTAATTCTTGGCTTTGCTATCTGACTGATTTTTTACATACTATGATGAGCACTTATTTATTTATTTATTTATTTATTTATTTTTAATTGATCATAATGAGTTATAGTATTTAGTGGACAAACGATAAGTTGTTATCCCCAGTTCCCCAATGCCCATCTTCCCCATCCCCAATCAGCTGTATATCCCCCTCCATGGGCTGTCTGGATCAGTCCTTGGGGCAGGGAATCATGGATATCCTAGTATTCAGCCCGGTTCTCCTGGCCCTAGTATGTTGTTACTCAGGGGCATTATGCCTCTGGATATTCTCCCCCACCATGGCTCTCACAATCTTTCCACCCCCTCTTCCGCTCAGTTCCCTGAGTCGTGGTGGGTGAGTATCAAGGCTGGATGAGCACTTATTTTCAACATTCCTTAACCATATTATTCTCAGTTGGGTCCTATTCTTGCCTTTGGCTATTATCAAAGAGCTTCTGGTCTTTGGAAAAGTCTTATCACTCTGTCCTTTGGCCCTTCCTGTGTGCATGCCCTTCACCATTGAGCTTAGTAGCTGTCCAGATGGGTGGAGGCAACTTCTCTTTTTGATTCTGATCTCACCATGGGACTTAGCTTGTCCAATGAGATGTCAGGAGACATAACCAGAGGTGGAAAAAGAGCTTGTTCATTTCCACTGTGGTTTATATTCCTGTAGTTGCCATGAACAGGGGCCCAGGCTTTCCTCTCTGAGAATGAGAGACTTACATGGATCTTCCTGAGCCCTGGAGCCTGGGGTTCTCCCCTTAGTGTTCCATCTGCAGAGCCCATGCTTATTTTATTCCCAGCTCTTTTGTATTCTCTTTCTTTATCAGCTCTCCTTCCTCCCAGACAGTGACTCACAACCTCCAGCACTGCTCTCCTTTCTCATTATTTTTAGGAGCCTCTGGCCTCTACTGGGGTTGGCCTATAGGCTTTTATTGTCCCAGGGCTTATCTGCAGAGTTCAAACCCAATGACATTTCAATAAACTGGGACCTTGCACTGGCCATCTCGTCTCTGAAGAGGAAACAGCTGAATGTAGAATTTGAAAATTCAGGGTTGGGCTCCAGTCAAAGGGATAGACTTTAAGCCTTGTCCCCTCCCCATTCTTTCTCTACTAATAAATATATCAACTTATAATTCCTGGTCAACACTGTAGTCAAATTTGACATTCTCTCCTAAAATTCAACAGTTTCCTTTTAGCTTCAATGAAGGTAGATAATTGTTTAGATCATTTTTTCCTGCCATGGTTACACTAGTCCAGTTCCTGTAGAAAGGACAATGCACCACAGTCTACTTTTCCACCCTGTGACTCTCACATTCTTTCTGCCCTCCTTGAAGGCTATGTTATAAGTCTACTTTTTTTTCCTTCAACACCAGATAGATGGATTTTAAGATAGGGTGAGAGTGGTATATTTGTGCTCTGTATGGTGTTTAGAAGCAACTGTCATAAAGAGATTTGAGCTTTGTGGGTAGAGTTTAATAATTTATTCATAAAATGATGGCATTAGTTATTTCTAGAGTTTGGATTGTAAATGTTCCTCAAAGTCTCATGTATTCAAGGCTCCAGAATGCTCTAACTTACTTGGAGGTGTTGGAAAATTTTACGAGGAAAGGTCTAGTGGCAGAGTGTTTAGGTCATTGGTGTGGACTTGAAAGGGACTATGGGACTCTAGTCTCTTTCTTTTTTGTATCCTAGATGTGAGATAAATGATTTTCCTATGTATATTGTCCTTCTGGGATGGGCTACCACCAGCTTAATGCAACAAGGCCAACTGATCATGGATTGAAACCTCCAAAACTGTGTGTCAGTATTTGTTATAGTCATGGAACCCTAGGTAACCCACTTATCTATTACTGCACACTAAATTATCCTCAACCTTAGCAGCTGAAAATGACAAGCAGGTATCGTCTCACCATGTTTCTGAGAAACAAGAAGCAGGAGCATTGTAACTGTGCACAGCTAGCGGTAGCTCAGGTTCTCCCATGCAGCTGCCATCTGGGTGTTTGTTAGGACTCAATTATTTAGGAGGAGCTGAAAGACCTGCTTCCACAAAGGCTTGTTCCCATGGGTGATGACTGGTGGCCACAGTTCCTACTTAGACATACACTCTATATGGTTCTTATGACTGGTTATATGACACTGCAGCTGGCTTCTTCCAGGCATGCAGAAGTGACACTTTATGTTACTTGAATGTTCTTCTCAGAGGCTGTAAAATATGGACATCATTGAGTTATCAAAAATAAAATACATGTGAGGATGGGTGAGAGGCTATTCTGTTACCTTAGATATGGATGGAAAGATATGTTAATTAGGCACATCATTGTGCTTTTTGACTCATCAAGTCACACTATATACTATGATAAATGAGGCAAAATGTTTGTCTTTCAAAGATGAGAGATAAATGAAAGTCAGCAAACTTAGCTAAACTGCCCAAACCCAGCTGAGTCAAGGAAAGCAGGAGTCAGCAGGAAGAAGTCCTGCTGACCATAAATGAACTCCAAAGAGATAAGTAAAACCACCCAGCATAAACAGCTGAGACCCATTGAACCCTGCAGAAGTATATGGTGTTGATATTTATTGGCAAAGACCACTGAGATTGGAGCAACAGTAGTTGATACATGTTTACAGTGTTATGAAAGAGAAACACAGGTGCAAATTCTGCTAAACAAAATGGCAGATATCAGATTTAAAGACTGCTTTCTGAGGAGAGCAAAACAGGAGTCTTTAAAATTGCTTCAAGGTGATCAGGCCAGTTAAATATGTAAGTTCATGCTTAAATGAAGTCCTCAGAATGAATAGGTGTTTGCTGTGATGGTTTTGTTGTCAACTTGACCTGTTTAGTAATCTTGGGTGGGTCTCCGAGGTTGCTTACAGGAAGACAGCCCTCTCATTGGGGGCAGGATGTAAGGGGAGCCAGAAATAGATATTATTTCCTGCAGGGCAGTACAGGAAGGAAATTCCAGAGACTCAAGAAGTCAGCAAGTCTGGGAAAGGAAAGGGGAAGGAAATGTCTCCCTCTTCCTGCCTTTTTGCGAGGTCTTGGAGATGGCTCCTATTTCTCTCTGTTTGGACCTGTGAAAGGGTTCAGCTTCTTTTGCCATTATGGAACTTCCCCTGGATCTGTAACTTCAATAAATCCCTTCTTACCACAAGTGTGGCTGGCTTGGAGGTTCATCCCAGAGGTGTGTGGCTGACTACAACATTTGCGCGACTGGGGTGGGAGAAGTACAACTCTCTAAGGCAGGGGCAGTAGAAATGAGTTAGGATGGTTCATCTTGATCAATAATATGATGGGGTTTAGAATCACCTCAGAGACAAACTTCTGGACATGTCTGTGAGGGCATTTGCAGGGAAGTGAGGTGGGAAGATCCACCTTGAATGTGGATGGCACTATTCCATGTGCTGGAGTCTTGGACTAAATAAAAAAGAGGAAGTGAGCTGAGCACCATTCGTTTCTCTCTGGTTTCTGACTACAGATAAAATGTGACCAACTCACTTACGTTCCTGCTGGAATAATCAGAGCACTGCCACCACCATGCCTTCCCTGACAGAAGCCAAAATGAACTGCGAGGCAAACAAACCCCCTTCCTTAAGATGCTTTTGTCAAGAAATATGAAAATAACTAAGGTAGGAAATTGTTACCAGGAGTGGGATTGTTGCTATGATAAAACTCATCATATGGCTCTCAGGTTTTTAGAACTGGTTTGCGAGAGAAATGTAGAATATTTTGGAAGCTATAGAATGTAACAAGTAGAGTTTAATGGGCCATTCTGATTGGAGTTAGTAAAACCATAATTCAGAGAGAAATACAGACAGCAGAGATGTGGCTCATGAGGTTTCAGAGGGGAACAAAGGACTCTATCAGGAACTGGGCTAGAAGTTATTCACATTATATTCTGACAAAAGAATCTGGTTTCATTCTGTCCATATCATGAGAATTCAGATGAGGCTAAAGTTAAAAGCAAGAGGGATTTGCTTGGTAGAGGAAATAGCAAGACAAGATAGCATGCAAGCTGTGACATGGTTTCTGCTTGCTGACCTCACCCAGGTCTGCAGTGAGAAACAGCAATAGGGGAGCCTGGGGATGTGGTAAATGTGCACTTTGTGAAGGAAAGCAGTGGGAGCCAGTTTCAATCAAGCATGTGCTGAGATAGTAGTTATAATTATTAAAGAGTAATAGTTCTCTGCATGAGGTCAGAAAGGTACCCTACAGGCAAAATCCCACTTAATGTCCAACTTGTGAAAACACAAACTCAGTTGAAAAGAGAGACACTAATCTGAGAATGCCAACTCAAGGGGCTCCATATTCCAAAATGGCTATGTGGGGAAGTGTTTCCCAAGGATCAGAATCAAAGGCCCACAAGTATTTCTGCAATTGTGGTCGAAGAGGAACAGGTTACATCTTGAGCTGGCAACAGAGATTGACAGTGTTGTCCACACAGTGCTAGTTTTACACGTATCCAAAGTGTGAGAGCTATGGGGTCATGCATGCTTGTACTTCAGGTCCTGGTTACTGACAGACACTGGGTCATGAATTGTTTCATATCAGTTACTGAAGAGTTTGCACTTGATCTTAAAAGCAACCTTAGAAAAATTTAACAAGTGTATCATGAACATGTTCCTGGTTTACTAGGATTCCCCTTGGAGTGGTGAGGAGGGTGGATGAGACTCAGGTGGAAATTCAGATGTGCTCTTTCAGACATGACCACAGGGAAGGAGGATACATAGGAGAGATATTCAGGGGTGGTGTTGACAAGACTCAGAAGCTGATTTCATGTGGGGGTGGTACTTGGCTCTAGTCCCCAGGCAGAAAACTTTAGAAGAAGGTGGTAGTGAATATTCCATTGGGAATCTTGATAGCTTGCAAGTATCTGTGGGTGATCTGGAAAGATGTGTTTAGTGGGCAGGCAGAAATGTGCTTTGGGGCTTCAGAAGAGCAGCCTGTTACAGATATGTAGTGTTTTAAAAATATTTTATTTATTTATTAGAGAGAGAGAATGAGAGAGAGAGAGAGAGAGAGAGAGAGAGAGAGAGAGAGAGAGAGAGAGAGAGAGAGAGAGAGAGAGAGAATATGGGTGTTTCAGGGACTCCAGCCACACTACAAATGAACTCTAAACACATGGGCCAACTTGTGCATCTGGCTTTATGTGGGTACTGGGGAACTGATCTTGGATCCTTCTGCATTGCAGATAAATGCCTTAGCTGCTAAGCCATCTCTCCAGCCCCCACAGATACGTAGTTTTAATCACTCTCTACATAAACCTAGTAGTCAAAGCTACCTGAAAGTCGGGTTTATATGTACTGTACTTTGAGAAGCCATCTGAACTTACTTTTAAAAGATAAATAAGCAAATAAAAACCAATGCTTGAGAAAGAACAGAGAAGACTCAATGTCTTCACATAAAATAGAAAATATTCTTAAAGCTAAAGATGAATAATATCAAATATCCCAGAGAGGCTAGAGTAGCTGAAGTTTGAACAGTTTTTGTTTGTTTGTTTTATAAACAGAAACTATAAGTTTCATATTACCTTGAGGAAGGGTTTGTAAAAGCTTATGAGAGAGAAATTGTATAGAGTGGTATATAGTGTGTCACGAATATCACACCTAGGCTTTAATTTTTTTTCCAGGTAGAGTCTTACTCTAGCCTAGGCTGACCAGGAATGCACTTTGTAGTCTCAGGCTGGTCTCAAACTCACAGTGGTCCTCCTATCTCTGCCTCCAGAGTGCTGGGGGACTAAAGGAATGCACCATCATGCCTGGCTGCTTTACATTTCTTATTATTGTTTTTTGGTGGTGCACAGGAATCCAACCCAGGGCCTTGTTCATGCTGAGCAAGCACTGTACCACTGAGCTACACCCTAGCTCAGGCTTTACCATTTGCAAGGAATAGCAAATAATTTAGTTATTATCTATTGTTCTCCAGAGTCTCCTGGCCTTTATCTCTGACTTGAGCTGTGGGTAGTAGACAATTCTGGGCAGGTTTTTCCTCTCTTCAAGCTGGCAATGCCTTGCCTACATTTTGTACCTTGTCAGTTGTCTTCTGTCTTAACACTTCTCCAGTGAGTGCCATGAACAAGAGAAAGAACTTGTTTAGCTCTGGGAATGCAAGCTTGGCTCTGGGAACAGCTTCAGCCAAGGAAAAAGGAAAGCTGAGTACATGCTCTTGCCTCCCATTCTCAGGTGACAATTCTCAGGGTATTGGGTCAACAGTTTCAGGGAATGAAATCCATTGCTCAGTGACATTGCAAAAGTGTTTTCCTTGACTTCTATTGGCTTTTCTTTCTTATCTCACCCTGTACTCCTGCTCCTTGAACCACCTCCCGAAGACACTACCCTTATGTACATCCACATCTTGGGCTGTGTTTTGGGAGCATCTTAAGAAAATGAAAATATTTGTAGGAAGTATACATTTAAGGTAATTTTACACATATCAATAGTGTATGTCTACATTCCCAAGAACAGGTTCTGGTGTTCTATGTATTCTATGACTTTGATCATTCATTGGACTGAGGGTGAGCACATGACCAAGGTCATCATTATTTGTTATCATTTTTTACAACTATTTACATACTTCCTGTTGAAGTATAACATACACACAGAAAGCTGCACAGATATCATGTTGTATGGCTCAGTGAAATGTCACTCATTGAACACATCCGTGTAACCAGCACCCATACCAAAGAGCAGGTTTTAGAAGCACCCCCAGAAACTTTCCCATGACTTGATTTAGTCACTGGTCATTCACCCCCAAAGGAAACACCCATTTTGACTTAAAAGCAGCCTTTTGTTGCTCTTATCTTGTTTTTGAGTTTTACATATATGGATTCAATATGTTGACTTCCTCCATTCCACATCAAACACGTAAGATTTATGTGTGTTGCTTCTACATGTTATATAGTTTGCTCTTATGTTTATATTTAAAGAACCACAATTTATGTCTCCATTCTATTGTTGATAAGCACATGAGTAAATTTCAGTTTGGATATTATCAACATTTGTGCTACGAACTTTCTATTACATATTTCTTGGTGAATAAAAGTGGGTATTTCTATTGGGTAGATATGGACAAGTGACATTGCTAAGTCATAGTGAATGCATATGTTTAGATTTATTAGATCTTATTAGTTTTCTAAAGTGGTTGTATCAATTTATATTGCTATCCACTGAACATGAGCATTTCAGTGTCCACCCTTCCCCAGAGAGTCCTTGAAACCCAGCACGTTTCTTGGTGTTCTCTGGGACCTTGGGCATAAAAGCAGGGAACTTTATTGATCTGGAGTTAGGGTTTTTACTCTAGGACTGAAGGATGGAAAATTGAAGCTGTCAACTGGGGAGTATGATGACCAGTGGCTATTGGTGGAAGACAGTTAGTTAGCAGAGGTGTCTTCACTGAAGAACTGCTTTTCAATCTAAGGGCTGAGTAGGCTATTTGCACTTAAGGTGCTTCAGTAAAGGTTCAGAGAGTAGAAATTCAAATAGGCCATGGTCATACTCAAGCATGGGAAACAAAGGAATTTCTAGTGGAGAGGTATACAAGCTTTACTTATTGGATAATCTATCTAGCCCAGTTTGGAATTTTGCCCTTAATAACAAATGAGTGCATAGATTTAGATCCTCAGGGCTTTCTACCTCCAAAATCTCTGACAGTTTAGAAACACACACCATTAGCAATTGCCTCATCTTTCCTACCCTGGAGAGTCATGGTTCCTTTAAGAAGTAAGCGTGCACTGTGGGAGACAGCAGTCACCTCCCACACAGTACGCCTCCGGACACCCAGGGTACATCTTGTTGCTGACACATATAATTTCTTTTTCATTCCTGACAAATCAGTCTTGTTTGCCCCTTTAACAAAGAGAGCTGTATATATACATTACAGATAAGATTGGTAAGAAAAAAATAGAAAGAAACTCTTCTACCAAAAATAAAATAAAGCCTATATTGTAAACCCTCACAAGGTCACAACAAATAAAAGATGGAAGAGAAAACCACAGAAGTTGCCAGAAAAGGGGTATTTATCAAGCGCTGGTTGAGATTTCTGTTTTGTGTTTTTAAATGTCTTCCTCTGAGGTCTGAGTGTTTAGGGGTTAATGGCAGCGGCTGCAACACTCCGCTTTGAATAGAGGAGGATTAGTTTTGTTATTTCAGGATTAAGGTCAGTCTCCTCTACAGGCTGCCACATCCTGTCAGCAGCCACCCCAGCTGGCCCCTGATGTCCAAATCCTCCCTGGACTGCTGGCACTTTTCCTTAGAATATTACTAAAGGGGATGCACATTCACTTATCCTTGCTCTAAGGTACAGGGGCTTCACCCTGATCCTTTGTTTTCATAAGACCACATCTCAGAGGAGGGAATGAAAAGAAATAGTACAGACCTCTGAGGTTGTTAAGGTGATGATGAAGACAGCCAGTGGAGTATCCCCTCCCTGTAAGCATACCCTTTACAATGTGACTTGGAAGTTTCTCTCAACTAGAGGTCCCTCTTTCTTTTTTCTTTTCTCTTTCTTTCTTTGCTTTCTTTCTTCTTTCCTTTCTTTCTTTCTTTCTTTATTTCTTTCTTTCTTTTTTTCTTTCTTCCTTCCTTCCTTTCTTCCTTCCTTCCTTTCTCTCTCTCAAATAAATAAATAAATAAAAATGGTTATTACAAAAATCAAAGTTTAAAGAAAATAAGGATCCTTGGCCTATTTACTGACAAAGCCGCGAAACATCGTTGTTATGAAATTAATTTATCTAAACTTAAATGAAACCCCACGAAACATTATACGCCTATGGATGTGATGAATGAATTCTCTAATTAAAAGTGTTCAAGGATGCCTGCTGTTACCCCTGACAGTATTGATTGTGTTTTCTGCCACTTTGTCACCCTGGTGGCACCTGAGATTTGCAAGGCATTTAATGAACACTATCCCACTTGATCTCCCTACTTGCCCTGTGAAGTAGGAAGCACAAACATTATCACTGCCATTGTGCTTAAACACATGCAGGCTGAGGCTCAGGCAACTCGCTTCCCAGAGTCACTGGGCGCTGTGCTTTAATTTATGACTTAGTGGGAGGTAGATAGCCTAATCTCTTTCCCTGTAAAATTTCATTTTTCCAGCCCTTGCTCTGGGAAAGTATGGTGATGCCTGAGAAGTTGACTAGATCTGACACATAAAACCAATATTATATAATAATTATCACTGCCTTGCGGGTGGCTCCTTGCTCACTGTTGAGGGAGACCAGTTTGTAAGCACCAAGGGGGAATTTCTTTGAAGAAGGATAAATCCAAAGAATGTTGGGAACTAGGTGCGTTCTGGGGACAATGGTAGTGTTCTGAGGAAATGCACCAGAGCTGGCAGAAATCTCCAGAAGGTGTTTTGCTGAGGAGAACTCTGCTAGATGTGGGCCTCAAGACAAGAGGCAAGAGGTTTGTTTGAAAAGACTCTGGTAGTGAGGTGGGAGAGAGAAGAGAAGGCTAATAATTAAAGTGATAATTATCAGGTAGGTATCACATGTGTAACTGGAGAGGGGTAGAGCTGGGGAACTCTGGGAAGCAACGTTCAACCCATGGCTCAGTCACCTCACCCAGCACAGGGCAGCTGGGGTATCATTCACCCATTTCTACTCATTCTTGCTTGGTGTTTCCTTCTGAAGGTATTAAACATCAATGAGTGCAAATAATTGTCCTGATTTTTTTGTTTGTTTCTTTTAGTGCTTCCGTTTCATAATATTTAGAACAAAGCCTGACTTAACTCAGAAACCTAGCTTGTGCTTCTTAGAGTGGGTTCTCCAAGACCCAAGAAGTCCAGCCCTTGGTCAGTTTTTTGCTGCTCCTTACGGGGCCCCTGCCTCTTGTTATTTCATGGCTAATTCAAATGACAATGGAAAAATTCTGGAATTCATCTACAACTTTAGAGTCATGACATCTGGTTGAAATGACACTTTCCTCACTTATTAGCTCATAGTTCAAGTAAAATTACCAATTACTTCACTAGCAAAAGGAGAATAATGATGGCAAAACTGTGCCAATTTTGCTGAGTTTTGAGAGAATTTAAGAAGTTAGCAAAGACAGGCACTTAACACAGTGCCTTGCATGTGTTTGATGACCACAGCCTACAAGTTATCTTCACTCTCTGTTAATATCAACACAATCATCAATTTGCTAATGAATTAATGGCACAGAAATTGGGAGAATTTTGTCAAAACAGATTCTAGGGGAAAATATGAGAGAGCAAAGCCAGGGGTGGTGTCACATGCCTTTAATCCCAGCACTCAGGAGGTAGGGGTAGGAGGATCTTCGTGAGTTTGAAGCCAGTCTGGGACTACAGAGTGAATTCCAAGTCAGCCTGGGCTAGAGTGAGACCCTACCTTGAAAAAAAAAAAAAACAAGTAAAATAAAATAAGAGAGAACAGAAATAAGAATGGGCAGTACAGGAGGTCATGAGGACCCTGGGGAATGCTTTACCCTCCTTTGCTAGGAGGTCTGTTTGCCAGTGTCATACATGGGGGAGAGAGAGGATTTAGCCTTTACAGTGCTCTATCATGCCCTGATTGTCAGATAGCCAATGGACTTCCTGGGTTGGCACATTACTCTGAGGTGATTGGTCCCTGGGGAATTCATCCCCTTTTAGCCAAAAGGACTTGATTGCCTTAGAGCTGAGGCTGGATGAATGCCCTCATCAGAGGAAATATGCCTTACAATGCATCATGTGACAGGCTTTAAAACAAAACACCACACCTTACCTTTCACGTGTCTAGTGTGCTGTTTGAATTACTCAGGCAATGTGAAAGTCCACTTGCTTATTTTAGCTGAGAACAGATGGCATTTGGAACAGAATTTTCAAACATGGCCCATGTCAGCTCTAACATATGCAGTGCATATTCACTTTTTGTGCCTTCCAGCATCCTTCCTACTACCATCATTTTAAGAAATAGCTGCGCTCTTACTGTTGATCCTTAGAATAGCTTCTCTGACTATCTGGTAAGACTTGGGAAGAGGTTACTGAACTGTAAACATTTATTGAAAAGGACAGATTTATCATTAGTGTACTTGGTTCTATACTCCTATCCCACAGCCTCCAGAGATGTTTTCATGGATCAACTTTTCCAAAAATCAACCATGATAAATTTATCTGTATTACTACTAGGAGTTCCTATAAGTATTAGAGAGATGTAGTGAGAGTGGATGAGGGGATGGAAATGATGGAGGGGATGGTGCTGGGGCAGTGTGGTAGTGATTCTAGTGATGGAGAAGGTTACAGTGATTGTAATGGTTGTGATGATAAAAATACTGGTCATGCCAGTTAAGATGGTGAAGTGGTGTAGGTGATAGAGAAGGAGAAATTAATAGTACTTGATGGAGTTGTGGTGCTGGTGGTTGTCATGGTAGAAGCCATGATGGTGGCAAAGCTGTGATGACAAGAGAATTGAGGACATCTGTTCACATAAAAGATTTTTTATGATGTTTAAATAGGATTAGTTAGAGTAGCCCAAAGTTGGTATAACCAAGATGATCATAAACTAATGACCAGATAAACATATATGGCATATTCATATAATAGAATATTTTATGGTCATTAAAAGGAATAAGATCCTGGGACATGCTACAACATTGATGAACCTCGAGAACATTATGTTATAGGAAAGAAGTCAGTCAGAAAAAAATTTTAAAGTATATGACTCCTTATATAAAATGTTCAGAGCAGGCAAACCTATAACAGACAATTAGAAAACTGTACAAAGTACTAACTAGTTGTTGTTTAGGGGCAATGGAAGTGAGACTGGAGTGATTACTAATGAATATGAAATTCATTTTTGTAGTGATAAAGATGTTTGAAGATTAATGACTGTACAACTTTGTGAATATACTAAAAGAATGGTTTGATTATATAATTCAGTGGGTAATTCCCCTTTTCTCTTTCTTCTTCCGTCCTTTCTTTCTCTCTCTCTTTCTTCTTTTTTTCTTTCTTTCTCTCTCTCTCTTTCTTTCTTTCTTTCTTTCTTTCTTTCTTTCTTTCTTTCTTTCTTTCTTTCTTTCTTTCTTTCTTTCTTTCTTTCTTTCTTTCTTTCTTTCTTCTTTCTGTGGTGCTAAGGATAGAACTTGAGGTTTTGTGCATGCTAGGCAAGTGCTCTACCACTGAGGTATATCCCCATCTAAGTGAGTAAAATGAATAGAAACTAAAAGAAAAGAAAGACAAGTGTGAGTAGTGGTGGGTGGTACTGCAGAACCGAACTTTGGTTGGCGGTGCTCAGAAGAGGAAAGAAAACAAGAGTTGACCGAAACTTGAGTTAGCTAAGTTTACATAAAGACAATTCTGAGAACCACAGATTTTTCCTTCCCTATGGATTTTTTTATGTGTGCTGGAAACCAAAGTTGTCCCACAACTGGCACTGAATTCACACATACATATTTCTAGAACAAATTCTCACTACTAGACGAGAGCCTCCCCCAGAGAGATAGCGGTAGACACTGAGGAGACTCAGAACTCATCAAAGCAGAAAAGCAGAGACTGCTGAGAGCTCAACACTAAAGGAGTTTTAACACTTCCTTCAATTCTTGGTGAATATTGCCAAAAGAGGGGACAGAAAGAATGTAAGAGCCTGAAGGAAGGTAGGATGGGGTATCCTAAGGTAGTGTAGTCATTCCCCCCCACACACAGAGACTGACTGGTGCATTCATGACCCCACAGTAAACACCAATGACCCCACTGAGGAGGGCCTTCAGTGAAATGGGGTCTGGAGAGAGGGAACACAGAGTATAGGCAGATGGGAGTATGACCAATTTACCATATGTTCACATAGTAAAGTTCATAATTAATAAAAAAAACACATCAGGGCTAGAGAGATGGTTCAGCAGTCAAGTGGACTTCTGTGTAAGCCTGATGGCCTAAGGAGGCTTGAGGCAGCTGGAGTTCACATCTCCAGATCCCAGGCAGAATAGCTGGCTGTGGCCACATGCACCTTGTAACCCCAGTCCATCAGGGAGCAGAGACTTGAGTATCCTCAGAGCACTGCAAGCTCCGGAAATAAGGCAAAGAGACTCAGGTTCAAAACCCAGTTCAGGCAAAAGAGCAATGGGGTGCGGCAACTGACTTTCCACTCTGGCCAGAGCAGGTGAGCACCCTCTGGAGGCAGGTGAGCCCGTGGGGCACATACACATGCATACACTCACTCACACAAACTATATCCACATACAAACCACACACACACACACACACCCGCACGCACACACATGCACACACACTAAAGGCAAGGCATAAACTGCCATTGGAATTACATTTGAATATGATGTCTTCTTTTTTTTTTTCTCTACTCAGTGCCCTTGTGAGATACAATCAGCTTCCAAGGAGCAACTGAGCAGAGTAGCCAGACGTAGTCTTCTGGTGTAAATATAAAATTAGACATGTCCATCAAGAAATTAAAGCCGATATCTAGGATCTATAATTTTTAATAATTTTAAACTAGCTACAAAATGTCAATCACTTCACAAACCAACAGAGAAGACAGGAGGAATTTAATATTACATGCTGTAATGATATTTATCTCACAGTTTATCTATATTTCATTCATTTATATTATTTTAAGGGTTTCTTTATCAGCTACTAAACATCTCAGCAATTTGGTGTGCATAGCTCGAGATTAAGCAACAAAGAATTGTACTGATAACAAACCACAGGGAAAATGGCGATCTACAAGAGTGACACTTATATAAAATTTACATCTCCACACTGTATCACAGCAAGATTGTTGTCTCCAGAACAGCTTTCCAAAGCAGCAAACAAACCCTATATTACATCCGTTTCACATAGTTTCAGCCAAACACATATTTTGCTGGAAATGGTTAAACGGTATGTCAAATTCATCTTTTTTTTAAATTCTTTTTTTTTTTAAAAAAAGGATGATTATGATTAGTATGTCTAGGAAACTACTGCAGGTTTTGCTGGTATAACTTAATCTTGACAGCGTCCCAATACTGAGCATGCTGTTGTTTGGTTATCGTCGCTGTTGCGTGTGTGTGTGTTTGTCAGTATGCTACTGTTATGGAAAGATTTTGTTTACGTAGGAATCTAAAAGTCTATTTAGTTCTCATGCATAGATGCATAAATCACATCACTTTTAGTGCAATGCCTGTTATGTAATTCCACACTGTCTAATCAGGAAATCATAAAGTCAGGTAAGAGCCATGAGGAACCAAAGACAGCGGATTTTGAGAGATTCCGAGCCTGACACTCAGAGAAAGGACGGTGGCCGTTGCTCTGTGGCATGTTACAGTTTTACAAGGACAATACTGTGGACTGAAAGAATCAACAGCACATTGAGCATTCCTAAATTGTTGTTCATTCAGCAAACGCCACTGAGAAGAGAAAAGGAAAAAAAAGAAACCCAAGACATTTTACATAGGGAGTGTCAGCCACCAGATGACCACTATGTACAACCTTTGGAAAGAAAGAGAGAACAAAAGAGACATAGTATCCTTGGGAAGCTGCCAGATGACACAGGACAACATTTACGATGAAGGTGAATTGATGTGTGTGTGAGTATGTGTGTGTGTGTGTGTGTGTGTGTGTGTGTGTGTGTGTGTGCAAGACCTACTGGGTAATACCATGAGAAAAGCAGGAAGGAGCTCTCTTGCTCAACAACATTCAGAGGAGAGCAGAGACAGGGCATTTAACCACTTCCCAGCATCTTTGTAGCACGTTGGTTGGCTTCATCAATTCTTGTTTTGTTGGAATCAGCCTAGAAAAAGGGAAAGAAAAAAGATCTCAGGTCAGCCCTTAAAGTCCCACGCATCCTTCAGGGTCCAGCTTGGCACTTCTTGGTGTGAAGCCACCTGGGAGCTTCCCCATTTAACACTGATTAATTCTTGTGTGTTGCAAAAATCATCGCTGCAGAACACATTGGACATCACAGAAGCTCGATTTGAGTTTTTAAATGTTTACCACACTGGAGAGCATCCTTCTGGTGGGGGGGTGGGGATTCCGGGGTGGCAGGGTTATATTATTTATCTTTCTATCCTGGAAAGATACACAATGACTTCCGTGGTAGCATTCATATTTGTTAGACTGAACCAAATTGCCACCACCTGAAAAGTTCCATTCAAATCATGGTCAGCTACTTAGCAGGGTCAGTCTGTGCAAACTACTTCTCAAGGTTTCCTTGGCTACAACATAGGCACAGTGAAGAAGAGTGTAATGAGTGTGCGCATTACTAGGTTCCACTCATTCAGCTCTGAAGACTTCAGCTGCCAGGATGGCCTGATGATTATTAATTTCTTTGTCAAAGAAAACCAGACAACAGATTTCAAACAACTTGTCTAAAGTTTTAGTATTTAGGGAAAACCAGTTAGAATGCAATCAGCCTGGAGCCAGAGTCTATATTATTATTCACATTATTATGCAGATTTACTGTGAGAGATTAATTGAATATAGTTATGGACATATAATTGAGTTCATAATTATTGGTGGGATTATCAACTTGATTGGATTTAAAATCAGCTAGAAAACAAAGGAGAATGTGAGGGTGTTTTCAAACAACTTGTCTAAAGTTTTAGTATTTAGGAAAAACCAGTTAGAATGCAATCAGCCTGGAGCCAGAGTCTACACTGTTATTCATATTACTATGCAGATTTACTATGAGAGATTAATTGAATATAGTTATGGACATATAATTGAGTTCATAATTATGGGTGGGGTTATCAACTTGATTGGATTTAAAATCAGCTAGAAAACAAAGGAGAATGTGAGGGTGTTTCTAGGTTAGGTTAACTAACTTTAGACAACACCATTCTATGGGCTGGGGTCCTGGGCAGAACACAAAGGAGAAAGCAAGCTGAGAACCAGCATTCATCACTCTCTGCTTCCTGACTGTGGATGCAAGGTGACCAGCTTTCCTTGCCAGGGTGGACTATAAGCTTGAAATGTAAGCTGAAATAAACACTTCATCCTTAAGGTGATTTTTTTCAAATATATTTTGTCACAACAAGAAAGATAGCTTACATCATGGACCTTAAAAAAGTCTTTCAGAAATTAAGTGCTCAGAGTATCTTATCTTATAGTTAACTGTTAGGGGGTGAAAACCTGGCATGCTTTGGGATGCTTACAACCTCCTTCTGAAAGCTCTCTTCCAAGAGCTTGGAAACAAACTTGTCTTTAGTAAAGGTACATTTAACAAAATTTTGCCTCTTGTTCACTCAGCCTCTTAGTTGATGTCTCCACTGCGTAGGTTACATGATACTGTACACATAGCAGAGCATGAAACCCAGAGATACTATCAGGTGAAATTTTTAACCCCCAGCAAATTAACTGCTTCCATCACCACAGAGAAAGAAGAGGCAGCCAGCAGAGAAGTCAGCAGGAGTTTAAGCTGTTGTTTTGTCCATCATCTGTAACTCTGCCCCCTGGGCAGAGGAGAAAGCTGTGAGGCAGTGCAGGGAACAGGGCTGCTTTTCTAACCAGTCATCATCACTCCTCATTTGGGGCTTTGTACCCACTTCCTTGCTTTCCATTCTCTATCGAGTTGGGTCTTCTTTATTCAGTGTGAATTGTGAATTCTTAGGATCCTGGAATTCTCTATCCAAAGTCTAATAGCAAGTTCAAACATACTTCTAGAGAAGTAGTAACTGAGTTATCTGCCATCTGTTCGGTTAGCGAAAAGTTGGCTTCAGAATGAGTACTGATGTCATAAGAGAGAACACTGATTTGTCTTGACTTCTCAAAGACATATTTTTGAACCCCATCTCTTCATTTGGAAACTGGATAATCTCTCCAATTTTATGTGGTTCTTAAATCCGCCTGCTGCAACTGAAAATTGTATCAGAAATAATACTTGGTATAAAGAAAAATTACTATCTTAGACCAGGCTGAAATGTTTTAGTAGATTAAATTATGCTGCTTCTGGACTGAACCCTAAGAAAAGCTGAAGGGGGGGGGGAATCATCCATTTTAAAGTAAATGGCATTTCTATGAATGTACTGCTACACTTTCATTAGTGGCCCAAGGGGCTTTAAAAATTGAGCATGAGGTCATTCTTTGGTTATTCTCAAAGGATGTGGGAGGAGCTGGAATTCCTTTGTTCAGTGACACTTGTGACTTCCACTTAAGTTCTTTCTGAAGCACATTAAAATTCCAGCCTCTACAATATGCGATTAGAAAGGTACCATATCTTTTTATGTTATATAAAAGAAACAGCACCTTTAAGAAAAGAGTCCTGATAGAATCTCCTTTCAGACATCTTCCTGGCACTTGGGGAATGCCTCTGTGTTCATCCTATTTCTATACTTAAGGGCTTTGTTTATGGAGGCTAACCCATCTCAGTTTGCAGATCTGCATTTTGAGACTCATAAACTTTTCCTTTCAACACCAGAATGTTCACTAGGGAGCCAGGAAATGGTTAGAAGGAGTTATTTAGTCCACCTTTCTGAGCACTCTGGGAAGCTCTTCAGTTTCAGACCATGGTAGGTCATGTTCATGTCCAGCTTAGAAGTCGAAAATTGAATGTTCACTGCCTCACACACCAGCCCATTCTGATTCCAGGTCCGAAACTATTCTGACTTTCAGATGAGGGTACCAGGTCACAGCTGGTAAATGACAAAACCCTGTTAGAGCTCAAGGCCTTCGTTCTCCAGTGCTGTGTTTCTTGACTATAGAAGAACTTGAAGACTGCCTCATTGTTTCCCGGTGTGTGCCAGGCACCTGCTGCTCTCAGCTTTCTATAACCTTTGAACAGTACTACTGTTTTCTTAGCAACAGTTCACAGAAAGTCTGGAATATAAACATTTCCAATTTCTAGTCTTTTGAAAGAATTGTGTACTTTGATCTTGGATGGCTACGTGTATTGACATCCTTAAGCAGAAAGCAAAGTTTTAAAATACGTAGAACAATTTCTTAGAAGTCAATGGGGATATAATAAAAATCTCATTGTTGAACTCTCCAAACTTCACTATTGACCCAAGCGACGAGAAAAGATCATGATGGATGGAGATGGGTGAAGTTCATTGTGATGGTTGGGTTTTGTTGTCAACTTGACCTTTTTAGTAATCTTGGTTGGTCTCTGAGGTTGTTTATAAGAAGGTAGCCTCTCAGTAGAGGGTAGGATGTAAGAAAGCTCAGGAGAGTTAGAAATTAACATTACTTCCTGTGTGGGTAGTGCTGGAAGGACATTCCAGAGACTCAGGAAGCCATTAAGTCTGGGATAGGGTTGTAAAACTTCACCCTAAGGCTATATAAAGGGGAAGGAGATTTCTCTCCCTCAGCCCCCTGCCTGTTTGTTGTTGTGTGTATGATGTTGGTGATGGCTTTCTCTCTCTGCTAGGACCTGTGAAAGGGGACTAGCCTCTTTCACCATTATGGAACTTCCCCTGGATCTGTAGCTTCAATAAATCCTTTCCTCCTATAAACTGCACCTGGTTTGAAGATTCATCCCAGCAGTGTGTGGCTGACTTTGACAGCCATCAAATGAAATCAGGAGAACTGTCACAAGACTCCTTGCTCGTCCTGTTTTGTGCTCTTAAATTAATCTTACAACTGGAAGACTTTTAATGCTATTATCAGAACCAGAAGTTGCATGGGTAAACGAGAGTCTATTAGTAACTGTATAGCTCAGTAACATGATCCTGTTGTGTTCTAGTGGGCTCTGTCAGGTATGTGTTCCAGGATAGCTATGCATGTGGCCCAACACATTTATAGAAGACAGTGTTGTGTTGCAATGTCGAAAGCTTTGGACACTCGTGAATCATGTCTAGATTATGGTTTTGAAAGAAAAAAGGACAGGTTGTTATTCAAAACGTTGACTGAAAAGAACTAATTCTTCAAAGGTAATGAGGCCCTCCTCAATGACTTCAATGACTCAGCAAGTCAAGGAATGATACAAACTGGAACTACCCTTTGCCATGCACTTGCCTGGATCCTGACTAAATGTTATCCATGTATCTTGGTCAGTCTAGTGTATTCTGCCTAGAATAAAAGGTTGTTCATAAAGATGAGAACTGGAAATGCCAAGGTGGCAGAATCGCAAGCACACGCCTTTCTAGGAACAATTTTTCTTATTCCAAGTCTAACCGACTCTGTGAGAGATTGACCTCACTATTAGTAAAACCTCTCCCCTGGGAACTCTAATTGGCTTTGATGCATTATCTGCTTGCTTTTGAATAAATGCAGTCCATTAATTCTAAACAGATTCTTCCTGCTTTCTCAAATCACTTTCCTGTTGGGACACAGTTTAGCAGTTACTTCTTAGTTCATTTTTTTTTAATGGCCATAATGGCTTCCATCAGGTTGTCTCAACTGTCACGCCTTTTGAACATCTCTGGATTATTCTATAACCCATTGTCTCACAGAGCTTTGAAAGCTTCTTCATTATGTCAGCAAAGCCCAAGTGTTGTGCCAGCCAACTCTGACACTTGTGCAGCTCAATAGTGATGCAGTAAAACATCCTGAAACCGGGTATTGTTTTTTCTGGAGCACATATAACTAACTAGAAAAATGTCTAGTATTCCCTTCCCCAGACCCTGGAAGCTGACTGGGCACCTAGGAACTACTAGCTAGCTTTGTGACTTAAAAACCTGAAAATTATCCAACTCTGCTCCTGGAAGTGGAATAAATTATGATGAAAAAATTCAGGACCTCAGATTAAGGACATCCGTATCTCATGGAGAATAAACACAGTATAAGATCAGCCAGACGGAAATTACACATATACAATTACCATTAAGACTATGTGTCTATTGCTCTTGAAGAATTTAGACATTTTTAAGAGATTATAATCAATATATAAGGGTAGAGAACAAGAAAAGAGGAGTTACATCAGATTTGGATAGCGGAGAAATATTAAATTTTGGGTATCCTAAATCTTTTTAGAAAAACTCTTTTGTGTTTCTTTTCTTTTCTTTTTTTAATTATTAAGTAGAAACTTTGTGTGAACAAATCATGTGTTGGTTCCAGCGTTTCCCTCCTTCCTGCCCTCCTTCCACTCAGGGTCCTCCTCAGTGGGATTGCTGGTGTGCACGCAATGTTTCCTCTGTCATCTTCTAATGGTATGCTCAAATCCCATCCTGTCCAGCCTATTCTCTTGGGCTTCCTCATGTGCTTGCTGGCACTGAGGCCTTAGAGACAAGTCTGGTATCTTGGGTATTCAGTTGTTATTTTGAGATTTGGGGATGTGAACTGTTGGATTAGAAATGGAATCTGGGTTTCTCAGCCACTCATCAAAACAAAACTCACACTCACCTTCTGGCTAAACTGATCATTATTTTTCTCCTGTTTCCTGACTCAATTCTGTCACCATTTCCACTTGACTAACTCCTAACTAACCATCAATATTCAACTTAAATGTAATTTTTGGGCGGTAGGGAGGGGACAGTACTAAGTATTGAACTCAGGGCTTTGCACATTCTAGACAAGAGCCCTATTGCTGCTTCCAGCCCATCAAATGCATTTTTTTCCTGAGATTTTCCCCATCCCTTTCTTCTTGAAGCTATTCCTCCTCTAAACCCACTTAGCATAGATCTGTGGTTCTCTTAGTGGAATCTTGTGTTTTTGTCTTGGAAAATTAAGGACAAAACACCCAACATGTAGTGTGCCCGAAGGCAGGGTCATGGACTGAGGGCCTTGTCACGTCTATCATGCTTTTTGGCGGTGACATCAGAAATGTGGATCAGGAGCAGCTTGCTGACCACCACGCTCACCTTCTCCATGATCCTGTCGATCTGGCGGTTCTGCGTATCGATCTCGTTGCCCATGTCCAGGGCCATGTGACGGAGGTTGCCGATGATGCCGCTCACCTGCTCCAGGTTCTCATCCATTTCGTTTTCTCGGGCATCATTTGTTACCCTAAGAGCCAAAGAGCAATTTTTAAAACATAGCGAATAGAAAGAGCTGATATTGATGTCCTGGAGCTGATGGAAAGGCTATAGACATCTAGGGATCCATTTCATCTACCTTCATCTCCAGTCAATACAAGAACATGCTGGAACTTTTACACATCGGAATGTGACTTTAGCCAGATGTGGTGGCTCACACCTTGAATCCCAGCACTTGGGAGGCTCAGGTAGGAAGGTCCCACTGAGTTCTAGGCCAGCCTGGGCTACAGAGTAAGTTTCAGGTTAGACTGGGCTAGAGTGAGGCCCTGGCTCAGAAAAACAGAAAGAAAAAGAATGATTTTGATTCAATTGGTGTGGACTGGGTGTAGGCATTTCTCCCTCCTTCCTTTCTCTCTTTCCTCCTTTTCTTCTTCCTCCTCCTCAGTTGGAGATACACTGATCTAGTTTCGCTGGGAGAAGATAGAGGTAGGAGAGGAGTCGCCATCTGACTCGTATCTAGACAATACACCTTAGGAACTGAGCCAGCGTTTGAATCACAGCAGGATTTTTGGCCAGCCACAGCTAAATAGCTTGAAAATAGACAGTTATGCATAGAACTATTTTCACCTCTGCTGAGTCCTCTAATAAATGGATACTGCCTCTTTCACAAGAAAATATGTGGCTGTTATTCTATTTTGAGATCTCCTCAGACTTGTGTTCTGCTTTGGCTGACTTGTGCGATTTGAAGTTTTAAAAGCAGATATTTAAGTTAGTTTTTGCTCATAGATCTCCAAATGATCACGAAGCAGCCAATTATTCTCTATCATTCCAAATCCATCCTTTGACCTTCTTTGCTTTGTGCCCCTAAGAGACTGACTTCCCTGACTGTATCACTAGTGTCTCTTACACTCTGATTTCCACTAGGCTTTTGCTAGAGAGACACTAAAGGAGGAGTGAAGCCAGGGGCGGTTTTTCTGTTTCCATTCCAACTTTGATCAGGGCTGTGTTTTCCTACGTATAGGCCCTTACCATGGCCAAAATTGTTGGGTTCTAATAACAGTTCCTTCTCCTATCTGTTGAGGACTATGTGATCACTACTTCCAGGTACAACTATGACTCTTTAATCAACTTGGTTAAATTAAATGAGATACCCATTGACAGCCACTCTGATTCTGGATGTAGTCACGTGATTTACTTTGTCTAGTGAAAATGACACACACAACACAAGCCACAGGTTGTAGAGTGCTTAGGTACTTGAACTTGTCCCCTTGACATTTTGTTAGCACCATTCAGATACCTTGGCTCTTCTGTTGGAAGATCACACGAAGGTGGACAGAAGTGTCCCACTGACCCAGCCAAGGACCAGACAAGGTGAGGAGGCCGCTTTGACCATCCTGGCCCTAGTTGAATGTAGTCCTTCGAATGAGCCCCGAAAATTGCGGTGGAAGAAACTCTCAGGCAACATTCCGATTCACTAGTCATAAAATGGTAAAGTGCTCGGTGATCCAACAACAGAGAGTTACATGAAGCTCACCTGCGGATGAAGCCACCACTGATGGCCATCTGCTCCCGTTCATCCACCACACGGGCAGGCTGGCTGGCCACCACTCCATCCTGATTATTGCCCCAGGCTTTTTTGTAAGCATCACTTGATTTAAGCCTATGCAAAAAAGAGGGTGAGTGGCAAGGCACGGGGTGGAGCAAAAAGTTTATAGCAATTGTCACTTCTTCAAGCGAAGAATCAAACCAAGCAAATGAGTTTTAAGTTGAGGAATTAGAGAATACCGATATATCATAAACTGGACCCAAACAGTTGGCCACCACCATGCCTCAGCTACTCAGGATTTCATTCCCAACTGTGCCAATTGCAATGGTCAAGACTGCAATCTTTGCTTTGTCGTTTGATTGGATTTAAGATAAAGACTAATGTAGCTGGACAACAATCAGTTCTACATCAGTGACATGGCAAGATTTTGAGACACAGAACATCGAAAAACACATTGGCAGACACACACAAAACAAGACTGCCAAGTAGAGTGTGTAATACATACATCACACCACAGCGACACAGTGTCATCCAGAAAAAAACATACTTGACCAAGATTTTACACACCATCATGCAAAGATCCCTGTTGAATATTTCCCCCCCAACACATACGTGGAACTACATTTCTAACACTTCATGAAGACCATAAAGGCATGGTGGTAGGCCAAGGGTGATGGTCTTTGAGTTGCTTCTACAGTGATTTTGAAATTGATAATATATCGGTACTTCCAAACAGTCACCATACATCCAGAGTTGATGTACAAACCTTTGTCCACAGAGACAAAAAGTAAAAGCATAGTGAGATGAATGCAGAAAAATAGAAGAGAGAACAAGCCATCTAGCACGGAAAGGGAGACCCCCCCCTCTGTGTCTTCATGCACCAGCTACAGGCATGAGTAGAGAGTGAAGCATTCTCATTGAAGCCAAACTACTCCAGAGGTCGACCATTCTCCATAAAGGCGCTAGCGGGACAGTAATAGCCTTCGTGAGGATTTGAAACGCAGTTCAGTAGCTTCTTTGATGCGTTGAAGGGCAGGGCAGAGAGTGGTGTACAAACTCCTACTTGAGACTATCCTGGGGTTATGATGGAGGGAAGGGGAGTGATTTAGAATTGGCATGGTCTCCATGGGCTATATTCACTGAGCTGCCTTGGAGGAAGACTTAAAATCCAGGCATACCTGTTGTGCCCAATAGAAACATGTGCCGCACATTTTGGTGGGGTGTGTTGTAATTAAGGCAGTCAAAGATGTTTTTGAGGTTCTTTGCATAGTAGAAACATGCTTTTGAGTCCAAAACCAAGAGAACATCCTTTGGTCCCCACTTCACTTTTTTTTTTTTTTTTAATTATAAGACACCGGGATCTAACTTTTTTTTTTTTCTTTCTTTCACTAGAGGACAAAAGCCATCTTGTAAATGGGCTTTAATCCTTGTTTTGGGGACAATGTAACCATGGTGACAAATTGGAAATTTTGAAATTAAGTTTCAGCAACTCCCACAATTGATTGCATAATGTCACAGCCCTTTGAGAAGTCACAACTTACTGTGCCTAAAGGCCATGGGTCCACATCATGGACAAGATTCCCAAACAAATTTTCATCGAGTTGCCTTTTTCCCTGTCCAGGTCCGCATTTCCTCCCTCTTGGGTCGAAAGAAGGTCTATGGACTTCATGATGCTTTCTGCTATGTAAAATGTCTGCTCTACCATCTTTGGCGAGTGAGAGGAAGGGAAATATGCGTTTCCAAAAGAAGGCAAACCACTGCACCCACAATGCTCAACAGAGACTCACAGCACTGCCGGACATCTACCATAGTCCTTCGAAACATGCTGAGACAGCGCGAAGCCCTCAGCTAGTCCAGGGCACCACCAGCCACTGCGTTGTGACACATGGTTTTGCGAGCATTATTTATACACAATTGGGAACACTTGAAGCAAGCCTTGAAGCTCAGTCAGGGTCTCTTGTCCATTAAGTAATTAGTGACCACTGATATGTGGAATTAGTTGAGGTCATGTTTCTTCAATATCTTAAGATCTACCCTAGGGAGACCCTGCCTCCAGCCTTTCTTCACACACAGTTGATGAGGGGGGGATATATCTGTTGGAATTCACCCCAAACAGATGGAAATCTCATGTGGGGCAAGTTATCACTGAAAAGGACATACAGTCAAATCTTGACTAACTGGAATACTTGACAATGACCTGTTTTGAATAATTAAATAATTTTTTGCTAGTGAACAACAGGTCTTAAAGGAAAATATTGTTTTAAGAGTAATTTGGTGAATATCATTGTCAGATTCTTGAGCCAATTAGTTCCCCAAGAGTCTTTGGGGGAATGGCCATAATCAAATGGTTATGAGTTCTATGGATGTGTCTAGTGATCTTTCCTTTATGATCAGATCTAGTTTATTTACCTTAAAAAATAAAAGCTAGTAGAGATTATAAAATGGAGAACAAGTGAGGCAATACCAGGTAGCCAGCTTAAACTGTCCTGAATCTGGGCTGTGACCCCCCTCCAACCCCACTTAAAAAAAGCTAAACTTGGAAAGGGGCAAAAGTATTATGCAGCCAAGGGTTCCTGTTAACTAGATTCCAGTTAGTCAGGCTTTACTGTAGATCATTCTTTTTTAAAAAAAGCATGCCTTTTATTTATTGGTAAACTGAGCCCCTCCCCCTCCTAAACAGGAAGTGGGATATTTTAAATTCGCCTGAAAGTTTAAAGGATGTGAATGGTCATATAATCTAATAAAATTGACATCAATTTCTATTCTAAAAGCTAGGATCAGGAGAGCTTTTAGGGAAAAAAGGCTCTTTTTTTTTTTAAAAAAAAAAAGGGAAGGAGGGGTGAGGAAGACTAGGGGGTGAATTTAATTTTCCAAATGCATGTTGGGCAATCCACCCATGCATTTCTTATTCTACTGCTAGTTGAAGGAGACTATCTTTCAGAACCCTCACTTTCAGGTTCTTTGGTAGCAAACTTTTATAACCACATGTCACACTTCTGCTACATTCCAAAGAAAGCATTGCCGAACCTTGAGAACAGTTAAATGTTTTGTGATGTCGTGCATGCAAAATCTACACATTTCAACATTTCAGCCAGTGTACGGGTAGCTCTTCCAAGGGGAAGAATTTGAGAGGGATTGGTTCAATTTGGGCCAGCCTTGAACACTTCCTGCGGCACTCACTGGGTGCAGCTGCAGTGTCTCCCTCAGGACCAAATTCTACAACTTGTCACGTCATCCTCTCTGACTTACGGAGGCTTATTTGGGCCAAATTCCATATTTCTTTGACTTCTGCAAAATTTAATCTTGAGATATATGTGTCTGTTGTCCTGCGCACTTACCCTCAGCCTTTTCTAAATGCGATTTAGGTTCTTGGGATTAGGGAAAAATAAAGTCCCCCATCCCACCCCGACCCTAGGTTGCCGATAAGCACACGTGCTGGAAAAATGTTGAAATGCTCATCAATAAAGGTTGCTGACAGTGAAGCGCTCACTGTAGTATGCCTGATTTTTAATGCATCAACAGTAACTCCTTCTAATATCATCTAGGCTATGAGATGAATGCATCGGAGACGGTATTGATCTGTTCTGCATGCCACATGCTCATCCTGACTCTGAGCCTGCAGGAATGAGCTAGTCAAGGCTTGGAGATGGGCCTTGGGGAAAACCAAAGCTTCAGGCAGGCAGGCAGCACCTACTTGTTACAGGGACACACACAAAGCCCGCAGAATTTTCCTAGGTCCGTCAAATTCTTTTCTGCTTCCTTCATGTCTTTATTGATTTGGTCCATCCCCTCCTCAATGCGTTCCAGTTGTTCTGATTAAACACAGTATTTTATCCCCACAGAATGAAGCAGATGGAAAAAGGACAAAGAAAAAAAAGACAAAACTTCAGACATTCACTTTGACATTAAAAAAAAGAGAGAGAAGAAGATAAAAGGAAAGAAAGAAAGAAAACTGGACGCCACAGATTAGAGCTGGTACCCAGTACCTACTTGTTACAAGGACATATGAAGAGGCCACAGCATTTCCCTAAATCTTTTAAATTTTTCTCGGCCTCCTTCATGTCTTGGTTGATATGGTTCATGCCTTCTTCGACACGATCCAGTTGTTCTGGTTAGGACAAAGGGATGATAGTGTGAAATGAATTTTTGGGGGGTTTCCAACAGAACATGAGAAATGGGATTTGAAAGAGAGATATTACAATGTATGATCCAAGAGAAGATGCATCATGGTAGACGGGCAGCGGGCGCAGGTGGAAGGAAACGAACAAGAAAAATGCTCAAAATAGTTTGTAGTTCAGACATGATGGGATGGGGTCAGAAGGCCTGCTTGATTCTGGGTATCCAGGGAAACAGCACACTATAGATTCACTTACTCAGACACCAGGGAATCCGAAGAGAAAGAAAAATCATTAACTTATGTTGAAGACATTCCCTGTTATTACTTCTAGAGAAATAATCTGCTTCAGTTTCAAAATATCTATTATTTTATTTTATTTTTAAGTACCCTCAACCAATAAAAGGAGCAAACAGAATCCATCTTCTCCTCTGGCGGAAACAACAGCGTAGCAGGTGATGACCAAGGGCTATGGCCTGCTCTTCCCCCACATGTAGCCCGTGGTCTGTTCTGGTCACCCATTTAATTCACAGAAGCTGGAAAAGAAATCAACATGAGCACAGGGACATTGAAAGTACCAGGGTGTGTCAGCTCCTCGCTCACCCCGTGGCCCACTTTGCTCTGCAAGCTGTGGATGGCCTTGCAGTCTTCTGGGCACTGATTTCCCAGGGTCTCCCATGGGCATGGGGCGTGTGAAAGAGAGGGAGAAGGGAGAATGCCTGTCTGTGTGGAGGAGGGGCGATGGAGCAGAGCTGACCTCAGTGTGTCCCAAACCGAGATCAGCCATCATGAAAGAAGTATAATTCTACACAGGCCACATTCCAAGGCAACTTAACTCATTTTTCAGAAGTGTCACCAAATTGAGGTAACTACACATTCGATGAAGGGGATTTTAAATAGCTTTTAAGATTATTAAAGGAGAGCAGCAATGAGATGTCTTGGCTGTCTAATTAAAGACCTAATTACGTCTTCGCTCCTCATCTCATCTATATTTTCATATAGGGACGCATGCCTGTGCCTTCAAGAATAAAGACATACATCGTTAGGATATGGCAGGGAAGCCATTTCCAGCCTAAGGGCCTACACAATCGCCTGAAAACAATTTCACATAAATGTGAACACTGGGAAAGCTAAGCTAGGCTCACTGGTAATCAGCAGTAGGGAGACTACAGTAATATGAGCTTGTTTGTGTTCTTAGTGAGAATGCAGAATGGATTACAGCTAATTAGGACTCTGCTCTCTCTGGAATGCTTTTCAAATGACTGGCTTAAAAAATTCAGCGTCTGGTGTAGAGGACATCACTTCAGAGTGAGGGAGAGCTTTTCCTGAATAAATATTGCCTTCCCTCTCTCCCTCCTTCCTTCTCTTTCTCTCCCTCTCTCTGTTTCCTTTCCTCCCTCCCTTCCTTCCTTCTTACCTTCCTGTTTTCTGTTGGGAGATAGATGTAGACCAAGCTGGCCTCAAACTTCCAATCCTCCTTTCTCAGCACTCAGAATATTAAATTATAATTGCAACCATGCTGGGTTTCATATTTTTCTTTTCTAAAGACTTAGCTCCAGGTTTCTTTTTAAGAACACAATAAATTATTTTGTGAGTCAAACTGAATGCTTGGGTGAAGAGACTGGTGTGTATAGGGGAAGGAGTAGAGCATTTCCCTAAACATTAAAAATTCTTCTCGTCCTCCTTCATGTCGTATGGTACAGTTCATGACATCTTTGACGCACCATCAATGAAGAACCATTATGCCAGCAGACAGAAATACAGATGCCAAATCCAATCAAATAATCATTAAAGGCATGAAGGAATGCTGGGTTACATGAAGGAATGCAGAGGACACTTAGGCTGCAGTGCACTAACAGTGTGGCTGAAATATGCCCACATTGTGCAGGAGGGATGGTAACTCCAGTATTTATTCAGATATTTGTCTTTCCTGCTGGTGTTTTCTTAAGTTAAAAAACATTTTTTTTTTGCTAAAATATTAACCCTCTGACAAGATTTCAAAAGCTCAATCCCCTGTCTCCAGACAATAGGAGGCTGTGTGAGTGTGTGTGTGTGAGAGAGAGAGGGGGGATACAGGGAGAAAGAAAGAGAGAGAGAGAGAGAGAGAGAGAGAGAGAGAGAGAGAGAGAGAGAGAGAGAGAGAGAGAGAGAGAGAGATTTGGCCCATCAGTATTGGACACCTAAATGAGATAATAATGAGAAATGTACAGTAAAAACAAGTCCAAATCCACATTTCTGAAAGCTGGGTTCTGCCATGGACTACCAGCTTAGTTTTGCAAAAGGACCAATCATTTGTCTCTATACAAATTTTAAGCAAATCCCTTAATTTCAAAAGTAGCTTAGGACCATTTTGTCCAGGTATGCTAAGAAATCATGTTAATGTTTAGCATACCGAGTGACATTTGTGGGTGTTTGGTGTCTTGGACAGGACTAGAACGGTTTGCAAGCATCGACACGACGTCTTCATTTCATCACCAGGGGACAGCAGCACCTGTAAGGCTGGCACAGCCTTCCAGGACTGACTGCTTCTGCCCTCACTATGCTTGCTGCGTGTTGATTATTGAGAGACTCGCTAAAGAGAGTGTTTTGTTAGATGCCATTATCTGTTGGGAGCAGAGACTAAGCTTTCCTCTGCCATCATACATCAGTAATCAGTTACCTGTGACCAGTGGTTGTAGGACACTCGAGGCTCTGTTTAATCACCTTGGCTGCTAATCTCACCTAAGTAAAGCAGTATATGAACTCTTAGAATTCTCAAGTTTGTTAGAAAAACAAAACACAATAAGATAGAACACTTGGACCTAACATGCAAGCCTTTATGAGTATATCTAGTTAAAAGATGAATGCATAATTTTCACTGTTGCATTGGTGAACATACAGAAGAAATTCACTTAAATACCGTAAAATAGCCCCATGTGACCAATGACTACCACACTGGACAGTATAGCCCAAGTCATTCATAAAGGACATCTGGTGACAGCAGTATTTTCTCAATAGCTGCTTTGAAGTATCATTAACCTTCTAAGACTTCTAAGATCTGGCTTTTTGGATTGGGCACGATATTATCTTGTTTCTGCCAGACACTTGTAGTGAGAGATTTCATTGTTCACATTGGAGTTCATCCTAGGAAATTTCTGAGTCCCAACTCAACCATTAAAAAACCAAAACCAAAACCAAAACCAAAATCAGTCAATTAAGCAAACATACAAAAAAACAAATACCCCAAATAAGATCAAGAAAAGGAAGAGAAACAGAGGTGAAAGTTTAGACCATCTTATGTTAGTTAGCATAACAGTTGTTTTAAGGGGATTTCCCTGCGAGACAAAGTTTTAGGGGAATAAATGTCCCAGGGTTTTGTTTCCAGGCTTGTTTATCATTCTCAGTGCTCCATGTCATCTCCTGATACCTGGATATAAAGCAAAATCCTATAAGGAACTTTCCAGTGCACTCATTCGGCTGGGCCACTGCAAGGATCTGGCCTGACCCAAGAATGGGGCAAATGTTCTCTAGAAAGATGACTATTTCTTGAGGTTCCTTGTGTAGCTGTGAGGCAGAAATTGTCAGCACTTTTGGTATGAGGCATAGAAAAAGTTAATACAGCACAAGTGAAGAGAAATTGCAAAGCAATCAGTGATCTGAACCAGAAAACATGCATTTTGAAAGCAGTGCAGATAGTTATCCACATACTCATCTGTGATGTAACACAACAAAGTTCACTATCCAGTGAAGATGGAATGTGTACCCTTAAGAACAACACAAACATCATTCACTTTTGGAGGTTTTAGAACTGCGGGTTGCTGTTGACCATACATCTGGTAAAACCTAGGCTATCTTAGGAAATATACTTGCTGGATGAATCAGCCTTACTTTTGGTATGGCTCCAGTTAAAATGTTTAGGTTGTCTTGTGAAGAAATCTGTCAAAGAGACATCCTATTCTTCATTTTTCAGAGAAAAATAGTTATGCTCCTGAAAGTCATCTATTTCTAAGAATTATACATTTTTGCATTTTAAGGGGGATTTGGGCATATTGCATCTTGAGATTTTATTTATTAAAGTACAAAGACATTTGCAACTAAAGTAGACAGATGACTAAGTTTCTCTCTTTCTGCCTGTCTTTTTTTTTTACATATGATGTTGGGGCCTGAACCTTGGGCTTCATGCATGCCAAGCTGGTGCTTTAGTAAGGAACTACAGCCCCAGCCGCACTTTCTTATTATTCCAGGTCTGTACTTATTATTTCCCATGTCTTGATGATAGTTAAGGAGAAAGGGCATTATGAAGCCTTCCTTCTATTGCAAAGTTCCCTTCCTCATACTGTCAATTACCAACACAGAGTTGTTAAGGTAGAACTGCTAACTACTTGAGTGGCTTTGTTTTAATTTTGCTTTGAAAATGAGGCTGTGCTCTTCTACATGGCCACCTGCTGTTTAATTATCTTGTAAAGCAATAACTTTCTATATCTCAAAATTTAAACCCTGGCACTTTTCCACAGGACAATCCAGCAAGTCTTATCCATTGGGGTAATCCTCCAGACCAGCCCTGTTGGTATAGTACTTTAAAAACAGAACTCAATAGTGATTCCAGGTCAGCCTGGGCTAGAGTGAGACCCTACCTGGTGGGGGGAACAGAACTCAACTGGACTCTTCATTTTGGAAATCTTTACAAATTGTACTTTGAACATGGGAAGGAAATCAATGGGGTTGGTGATTGTCTTTTTTCTTTTAAAAAAAATTATTTGGGGGCTTAGCAATACCCAGGTAAATCCAGATGCACAAAGTGGCACATGCATCTGGAATTTTTTGCAGTGGCTGGAGACCCCGGTATGCCCATTTTCTCTGTCTTTCTTCTCTCTATCTCTCTCTCTGCTTGCAAATCCATAAATAAAATATTTTTAAAATTATTTGGAGCATATGGATTGAAAAAGATGAACAGAAATAAATAACATAAAAACCCAAGTCCTTTTATTATGGCCACGGGGGTTCTTTCAGGCAGGAAGCTGTCTGGGAGAAGTGTAGTTAGCTTTGCACCTGCGAAGCACACACTCATGCCGATTCTGTACTTTCTCTGAGACTCTCAGAACCATTGTTGGAGCACAAAGGGGCGGAGAGAGTGAAAACACTTCTGCCTAACATAGGCTTCTCTAGTTGGGGGTGGGGGGGACTCTTTGCTTGTCGTCACTGCCTGGCAGAGACATACCCAGAGCAATACTGCAGCCTGGGAGGATGGTCTTCCCACCCTGTTTCCCCCTCTTTCTAGATCCATCTTCAGGTGTCAGCTCTGTCTTAAGACTGTTCATTTACTTCCTCTTCTCGACCCATCACAGACATTCCCCAATAAATCTCAGTGCTTCTAATTGCTTCCTCATGTTTGCTTCTCAGAAGACCTCACTCAGATGCTATGCTTCATCTTTTCTTAGCTTCCCAGAAGTCAGTAAATAAACGTTTTCCTCATTTACTATATTGGCAACAGAGAATCTCTCATATGGCCATAGCATAATTGATTTGGTTGACCTCCCTACAGCCAAATATTTAGATTGTTTCTAGTTTTTATGCAATGGCAAGTAGGGCATGGACATTTTCTTCACATAGTTGGGAAGTGTATCTGCAGTGTAAAATTCCAGGAGTGGAATGTCTTGGTCAAAGATAGATGTAGTTTAAAATCTGAAGACTTTTTGAAGATACCATCAGAATATTCCTTAACACATTATATTAGTTTATATTGTCTACATTTATATTTTATTTTCTCAACATTCTGTAGCATTGGATATGACCACTGAATTTTATGTAAGTTTGATAGTGAGTAATATTTCATATCATTGTTGGTTGGTCGAAGCAACATTTTACGTGACAATTTGTAAAGTGATGGTTCATATTATATGTTCATTTGCCTTTCAGATTTTTGTTCTTTGATGATCTGCATGAGATTTTTATACTTTAACAAGTGTTTTAATACTCATTATCTGCAGAGCAGGTTTCCTCCAAGTTTTAAATTTGAGCTTGCTGTTTATTGAACCCTTTACTGAAATGTTTTATATTCTTACATTTACTGTAAAAACCTCATAAACTGGAAATCTCTTCTAATGGTTTCAAAAACATTGAAACTGTGAAACTTCTAAAAATGTATATATAATAAGAATTCAAAATGAAAACCAGAAGCCAATTTGTGGCTAAAATTACGTCGGCTATCACCATATGGGCAGATAAATTAAAACAAATAAAATTCCAGGATGGTTCCGCTAGTTCCCACCTTAGGTGTGAAATGCTGTACTAACATTCTGACTCTGGGTTTTATTGCTTCAAGCACTTCCATAATGATCTTTAAAACAGGCTTATTAGTTATGGTTCAACGAGTTCAATTTTCTATTTTCTAGATTTCCTGTTTTTTTTTTTAAAAAAAACTTTCCAGTTATTCAGGAAACTTCATAGTGACTTGAAAGACAAAGGCCAGATGCTGATTTTTGGATGTCAAAAAAAATAAATGGACATGATATACTCTATTCTCATTTCACATGGATATGACTGGGAGGACATCAAATTTATTGGGAAGCTTTGGGGATAGAGAGAATAGGAAAAGTACTATCCTTTAAAAAATGGTCACACATAACTTTTACTTTCAAAACTTCGTTATACCAGTAAATACAATAGTGATAGCAGTCGTATTCACTCGGTCATTCATGAAGATGGCCTCAACATTTCCATAGGGTTATTTATCTTTTCAGCAGAAAAATAAAAATAGTGGATGAATATTCTAGAGCCCTTACATTCATACACATGTGTAACACATGCAAAATGGATATGTCAAGAATTTAAAACTTGCCACTTTATTCCAACGAGGAATTGTTCTTACTGAAGAAATCTTAACTTACCTCCTTGTTCATCCAACATAACCAAAGTCCTGATACCAGCATCTTTACTCTACATTCCAATAATGGTAGCAAAGTTGAAAAGGAGTTAGAGGGGAAAAAAAGAGAGAAAGCGAAATCAGTAAGGGGACAATGAGCCCTAGAAATGGAAAATGAAGAAGAACCAGGGGGAAAGGGAGAAAACACGACAAGAACATTACAGGGCAGGATAGGGGCTGGAAAGAATGGACACACTGCAAAACTGCTCTGCCAGCGGCTCTTAGGGCCATGGGGAGTCCTGTAGCACAACCTCCTGAGGGGACAGCTGGAACTTTTGATAGATTGAGAATGTCTTAGAATGTACATTCTTAATAACACACAGTCATTTTACCCTTGTAAAAAGAAAAACCTCTATAGTTTTTGCACCACTAACCACAGGAAGCAACTCTTTCAAAATCCTTTTGATTGGATTTCTCCTCTGGTCTGAGCTATCAGAAAGGCCCATCAGTGGCCTGGGGAGGGATGAGCCATTGAGAGATGTGCAACAATCTTGGGTTTGATGTTTGAGCTTATCAAGGCAAGAGTGGCTTTACAAAGTTTGAGCAACTCATTCTCCCATTTTCTCTGTGGGTAGAAATCCTTTAAGATTTTGAAAAGGGATGCTTTGTTTTGAAATCAAAATCTCTGCACAATAATATAGTGTGAGAGGATGATTCCGCTACAAAATTACTGCAGTTGTTTAGTGCAGAAGTCTTTAAAAACATTTCTCCTCTCATTCCTTGTGGTCAAGTAAGTCAAAACCACCTGAGCTATGAGAAGGGGAAGGGGAGCAGTTGGGTTTAGGAGAAGGAACAAAGGTATTTATGTTTCTTGTATTTGGGGGTTTTCATGCCTAGGAATTCTGATCTGTTAAAGTTTTCTATTTTTCCAAGGTGACTGCTCAAGACTATACAATGCCATTGCTTAGAATTTGGATTAATTCATTTTTCAAGAAAATTTCATGGAAATCCCAGAATAAACTCAGGAATAAGACATCTCTCGTTGCCCCATCTGTATTTTAAAATTTGTTTTATTTATGTCTAAGTAAGAAAGATAGAGGTGTTAATGGGGGCTACAACCTAATTCCAATAGTGTTTCTAAAAGACAAAATAAACCATGGATAATAATTTCTGTGAACTGTTTTAGACTCACATTTCAGAGAATGTGTATGGTGAGCTCAGTGGGACACAAAGGTCTCTGTTGCTTTGGAATGTGCTTTGACAGGTCAAGGGGCTGTTTGGATAGAGATGACTCAGGATGACCCAAGAGGTAGTTATGGAGAAAAGGGAATTCTGGTGCCTGATTTTCAAGGTTTGCAGGAATCCTGTCAGTTTTGTTTTCTAACTACAGGGTCTTAGACAAGTGTCCTAACTGTTCTGTACCTCAGTTTATCCATTTGTAACACAGCAATCATAAACAGTGTACACTCCACTGAGTTCTTAAGTGAATTCAATATAGTCATGTGTGAAATGTGCTAGAATGGAAACTTGCATGAAATTAGCAAGACATAGGTGTTCATAAAAGAAATACTTTCATAAAATATATCTAAAGCAGTATATCTAGGTAAATTATAAGTGTCATTACCTTCTACTACCAGAAACTTCTATACCACTGTTTTTAAAATTAATGTGTACATAAATGTCTTGCATATGAGTCTCTTGTCAATATTTAGATTCTGGTTGTTTAGGGGTGGTAAGAGCCTGAAATCCTGCACTTTTCACATGCTGCGTGGTCTTGGCACAAGTACATAAAACCAACCAGAGATTCCAGACCATAAAATTCATTCAGTCTTTCTTTACTTGTAAGGGTAGAGACGCCACGAAAGATGGTGTGGTTGGTAGATCACTCTCTCTAAAGAGTGCTTCTCAGTGTGAGAAACCATTTTGACAGTGGCTAGAACTGGGATCTGGAAGTCAAGAATTCTAAATTCTAGAGCTTTCTTTGCAATCCTGTAGCTCTAAAGTTAACTACTCTGTGTCTCAGCATGTCCAGTGGTCAAATGGGGACAGCCAGAGCTCCTCACTTCCCACAGCTCTTATGAGGATGAAATTAGCTCCACGGAAAGTAAAGTCTTCTAAAAGCTAGTTCAAGTCTATGTGAGGCTGAGTGGGATCAGGAAGGAATACATTAAGATACAGGATTTAATTTCAGTGGACTCTCAGCCTATTTAGAATGAGATGCTTTTTTTCACTTTTTGGCTGTTGTTGAATTCTCAAAGCAAAAAAAAATATATATCATAGAAGTTGTGGCAGAATGGAACTTAAGTGATCCATGTAAGAATTTATGCTCTGGAAACAGGTAGACTTGGATTTTAATGTCGTTGTTGTCTGACTACCTATGTGTGTAATTCAAGTTACCTAACCAATGTGTGGCTCAAATTCCTCCATGGCCAAATGGGGATCCAAGCAGATGTATCTATGATGATTCAACTTAGGTCACACTTATTAGATTATGATAGTGAGGATGAAGGACCCAAGCCCAGTACCCGTCACATTGTGGGGTCAAAATAAATGTTAGGATTTCAATTTGTTTTCATTTTTTTGCTGATGGCTTCAACCAAAATAGCTAGGATATTCTTTGTGAGATCCAGAAGCTATGGAGGGAAAGTGATGTGCAAAATACTGCACAGGAAGCAGAATGTTACTTTCCTATTCCTTGAAGAGGATCATGCTTTAATAGCCAAGAGTGAGAGTGAGAGAGAGACGAGGTGGTTCTATTTTTATCTCAGCTTAATTCTAGGCTTCAGGTTGAGATTGTTGGGAAAATCACTTAGCTAGAAACCAAGCAGTTGGAGATAAGGGAGATTTTTCCTCCTTTTCATTTCTATCTTTTATAAAATTTAGTTTCTTATATTTAATTTTTTATTGTCCTTAATAAGTTACAATATTTAGTGGGCAAAAAATGAGTTGTTTTCCCCAATTCCCCGCTGCCCTCCCCTCCCCACTCCGCTGGATAACCTCCTCCATATTTAATTTTTTAAAAAAATTCATTTATTTTTCTAACAAACTCAGGCAATGTCCATGGAACTTTTTCTTTTTGATACCTTGAGATGCTTTCCCCAAACTATTTTTTTAAAATATTTTTATTGTCCAAAATTAGATACATTGTATTAATCCAAAATTAGATACATTGTATTAAATATTACATTGGTATCCCCATTCCCTCCTCCTATTTGCCACACACTTGGATACCCAGGCATCTTTTGAGTGCTGAAGGGCCCCACATTTACACATCTAAAAAGAACTGTCCACTTAACTTTTGAAACTTTTGAACAGAAAGTCTTGCATGACACAAATGTAGCTTTTGAATGCTTTTTTCCTTTTTGTAGCCAAACTGTTTGGAAAGGTAAGTTGAGGAAACAAAGAAAAGATGCTCAAGCATTCATATATTCACGAAATAGTAGTGGTTCAGCAACTGCTCCAGGAAAGCTGTGCAGGGTTTTCAAACTTGTCTGATCTAAAGCAATATGACTTTTCCTGGGCTGAGGTTTCACAGCTCAGGGTACTGGTCTGTAGACTGTATTTCTGCATTTAGCATCAACAGAGTTAACATTTTTTGCTTTCAAATAGTATATCTTTGAGAAATTAATGATTTTCCTACCAGAATCAATCCCTCTTTTAGGCTCCCAAAAAAGGCAGGTATGTCTTTGACTTTGGGTAGCTATTTTTCTTTCCTTCTATCCCCAAAGTTAGTCATAAATATTTGTAGAAGTGTGTCCACCAAAATCAAGTTTCCAACTGCAAGCTGCCTATGATATTCAGCTCTTCTGGACTTTCCCTGTTGAACACCGAGTAACTCCACATTGTCCTTGAAATGCCCATGGTGAAATCTACTAAAACTCAAGTCCCCGGCCCTGCTACATTGGTATACCCTGGAGTCGAGGATGGTGCGAAGCTGAACTTCCATGGAAAGTAAGACTGTTTACCTTAGGGAGACTTTCCAATTTCAGTAAACTTACCAATCTTTGGGACTGAATTCAATAAAGATTCTATTTTAAAAAAAAGATTCTATTCAAATTATGTAGGACTGATGAACTTTGGGACCCTGGGCAAGATCCTAGTATTTCAAAGCTCAGATTTTCCAGATGATTTTTGCCCTTGATTAATATTTAATGCCGATTCTCTTTAAAGGGAATTTCCTTTTTGATTGAAAAGCAGAACATCATCCGAATAGCCAATGCCCTAGACATAAGGGATAAAGGCCATAAATATAAAATAACCCAGGAGGAAGTCAGAACAAATCAATCCATTCTAATCATGGCTTGCTCACCATTTCCTAAGGATAGAAAGTCTAATAGCCTTCTGCTATTTATTAGAGCTAGGAGATTGCTTCCATTGGTTTCACTCCTTGTTCTCAGATACAACTTAATTCTTAGTTGAGAAATACTTTAAGAGAAACAAAGCATCATTTGAGACTCCCACTTTAATCAATAGAGTTTTGACTTCCCCCTCTTTAAATAAATGAGAGCAGATACTGATGTTTCAAGATGCCCTTTAAGAAGAGGCACGAGTGTTCCAGATTCTGGCTCTGTTGGGAGGCACTAAAATGAAGTGTGGTGAGAACAGACAAGCTCACAGAACTAAGGAAATTCCTTACATGTATAAACTTTCTAAGAGGAGGGGTCTCTAACCCCTCGAGGTAAGGCTTTACTACAGAGTATACATGGGCTGCTAGTGTTAGGGTTCAGAAAAGCCATTGGTTAGGTTGTGTGTTCATAAGTTGGGCTTTAGCTATCAATCTAGGCTGTCAGCTCTCTTTCTTCCTCTCTCTCTCTCTTTCTCTCTCTTCCTGTTTCTGGGATGAAAACAGGACCATAGAAGGGACCATCTGTCCTCTTCAAGGAACAGTGTCCATAGTTTAACAACGAGAAACAAGCTTCCATGTCTCCAAGACTGAAGGGCAAAAGGCCAGCTCAAGGCCATTCATTCTCTCCACTATTTTCCATGATCTGGGCAGCATTTCAACATTGCACAGCTGGGAAAATGGGTGGCATTTCTGGTACTTTATCACATGCGCATGATATACACAAGCCAATGAAAAGTGACACTGGAGGCTGGGGCTGAAGACTGCAAAGTATATTGTGACAATAATATAATAGCATACAGTTAAATAATTATGTGGGTTGATCTGTGGGCTTCCTTTAGGTTAGCCTCAGAGCCCATGTAGTAATGCGCCAAACTCTTGTTCCTTTCATCTTTCCTTATTTTTTTGCTCACTGCAGCTGGGAGATAATGAGTCTATGCTGAGAGTCTCACCAGCATGCCCACATTTAGGCTACTGGCCTCCTTCTCAAGTATTTCTGTACAAACTGTTCCTAGAACAGAGCGGAGGAGACATTTCGCCTCATTTGGAGATAGAGGGCTGCTTTCCTGTGCCATTAAGAGCTTTGCTGTGGGGGCCAACTTATGTCAGATCACAGGCTCAGTTGATCATTTCTGAAATAGCGGGGACTTTTTTTAGGGGACTCATCATCACCACTGCCTCTCTACGCTTCCTATGGAGACTTACATCTTGCCATATTTCACTCCTAGGTGAGTGAGAAGCTGGGGCTCCAGAAATAAGGGAGGGCAGCATCTGTTTCCCTGGTATAAGAGGCGGCTGTCTTTCCTCTCAGTCTTTGCAACATTTTATCCCTTTCAGGTCATTGCGTAAGCAATTTATAATAGCATGGTGTGGGTGAACAGACTCAATCATTCTGTCAGAAAAAGCTCAAGATCTCTAAAAACGATAATCACCCTTGAGTTTATCCACTGATAAGCAGGCACAGACAAAGCAGCAAAACAGCATCACATGGAAGAAAAACCATTAGGCTTTTTTTACTAGCTTAAGATAAATATAGTCCAACCAATTCTTTTTCTACCTCATCTCTCCCAATGGGCAGGTTCAATTAATCAATTTGTTCTTCCTGGTTGACTGCTACTCTACCAAATTGGAATGAGTGAGGTTTATTGCAAATGCTCTTTTGATTCTATTATTGCTATCTGCCCTATTTTACCCATTTAAAAAGTTTGGGATTCATTAACCATGATTTACATGTGCCTTACAAGTGTATATATAATCCAGAGTCACCAATATAAAAGGGCTTTAATATTTATTTCATCAGACTTGACGTTTCTCTTTGTTAAAGATTTTTTCCTATTTTTTCATAAATTTTAGTTCCTGAATCTAAATATGACCACTTTGGAAAATGATATACTTCTATAGGTCCATATATGCCTATATATGGTATATGGCTAAAGTCAGAACAGAATTTCAAGATTAGATGTAATTTATTGGAATAAAAATGAAGATTTTATGTAGGTCATTGGTTTATATGTTAATTTTATATGTTAAAAGTCGTTCTAGTTTGCCTAATGTGATGTCTTGGAGGCACTAGCTTAGAAATGCTGTATCCCAGACTGGAGAGAAGATAACTTCATCTTGAAGACTAGCTAGCAACTTACACACATCTCCTGCATTGTTGGCTTTCTGATAGGCTATGTTAACCTTGGAGGCAATATGACCATGACCGAGGGAAGGACAGCAGGGGTTGGAACAAACATCTCAGCATAGGGAACTAGTTTACTTTAGTATAAATCACTTCTTACCTCTTCAACCAGCTGTAGCATGCGGCGGGTGCTTTCGAGTGACTAAGACAAAAAACATAAATATTGTTAAATGTAGGAACCAAAGCTCATGAAAAATCAGAAATTCTTCTTTCCTTCTTTATTCTTTCTTTCTTTCTTTCTTTCTTTCTTTCTTTCTTTCTTTCTTTCTTTCTTTCTTTCTTTCTTTCTTTCTTTCTTTCCTTCCTTCCTTCCTTCCTTCCTTCCTTCCTTCCTTCCTTCCTGTCTGTCTGTCTTTCTTGGAGGTAGTGCCTCACTCTAATTCAGGCTGACCTGAAACACTCTGTAGTCCCAGGGTGGCCTTGAACTCATGGCAATCCTCCTACCTCTGCCTCCCGAGTGCTGGGATTAAAGACATGCACTACCTTGCCTGGCGGTAACACTTTCTTGACCTGAGAAACACAAAGGTTCCATATCACAAATTACTTCAAATTTGTAACTGAAACACAAGATATCTTTTCAGTCCCAATCTCTTTCCTATTGGGCTTTCTACACAATCATATTCCCTAAGGCAGTAACATAAAATCTTATCTTCATAAAACCACAAGCATATGAAGCTGATTTTGATATCAAAGACAAAGTAATCTGGAAAAGATAATTTTGCCTGCTCAAGATGCATGAAGAATTATCTCAAATTCTCGGAGGTCTAATTTGGTCTCCCCAGGCTAGGAATACTGAATTTTAAACACACACATAATTTTTTATAGAAGTAGCAAGTTTCTTATAAAGCTTCTAGAAACACAATTGGAGTTGTTATTAATACAAAGTAAGCTGTTGCCTTAGGGTAAAAAAAAATCAAGCATGTTTGAAATAACCAGTCTATAGGAGACAGCTATAATTATCTTCATCCTCAGATAAGAGAAACCATGATGGAATCTCTGAGCTCAGCGTCAGTTCCTCAGTCACAGTGCTGTCATTTGGTCCCTCAGATCCTCTAACAGAACCCAACAACTTGTGTAATTTCTAAATACCACACTTTAAAGTGGAAGGCTTCCTTTGGACATTATTCTACAGGAACCTGGAGGAGGTCAATGTCTGCTGGAAAAGACTTAAGTAGGCTGGTGTGTGTGTGTGTGTGTGTGTGTGTGTGTGTGTGTGTGTGTGTGTGGTATTGGTGATGGCTTCTCTTTCTCGGTTTAGACCTGTGAAAGGAGGCCAGCCTCTTTCATCATTATAGAACTTTCCCTGGATCTGTAAATTCAATAAACCCTTTCTTCCCATAAACTGTGCCTGGTTTGGAGAGTCATCCTAGCAGCATGCAGCTGACTATGACACACAGCATCAGGCTTTTCACTTTTACATGGGTTCTGTGGTTACGGACTCAGATACTCATGTTTGTGCTATCAGCACTTTACACACTGAGCCACCTTCCCAGCCCCACATAGATTTATTTTTCCTCATAGGCTGTTTTTCGAAATACAATGGCTGCAAGCAGTGGTATGCTGATAAATGTTTAACATGTTTTATAATAAAATATATAAATTTATGCATATTCAAATTTATTATTTCACTGATATAAAGGATAGATAGGATCAAATTTATAAATAATACAATATATGGCATCTTTTATTATAAATTCCATATAACTAATTGCTTCTCGCAAAGAACTTTTCTTGATTTGCCACAGTGTGATGGTTAAGTTTTGTTGTCAACTTGACCTGTTCAGTAATCCATAATAATCTTGGGTGGGTCTCTGAGGCTTCTTACAAGAAGGATTAACTAAAGAAGGAGGCCTTTTCCTGTATCTAACTATATGATAAACTAGTATAATTCTGACATGACTGGTCACAGGATAACATCAATTATGTTCAAGAACAAGAAGAAAATAAGGCACCAAGGACATACATAGAACTTGATTCATTAGTGAGGAAAGAGATGTCTTTGTTGAAGAGAATTATACTTTCCAAATAAAGGACAATTTCCTCAATTATGGATTACTTATAGCATAACAGCTGTACACACATGTTTAGGTTTAATCTACACTATTAATATTTTTTGTATTTTCTTAACTCTATATATAATCAACAAAACAATAAAGCAAGCCCTTATTGGCAGTTTTTACCCATCCTGGGCTAACGGACTTGTATCCTGTGAATGTAATGTGCCGTCATTGAACCTATGACTGGGAAGATCTATCTGCAGTAAACCTCTGTAAGGGACTTCTGTTCTTCACATACATTGGGTGCAAAGTACTCAAAAGCACAGCCAGTAGTATAGTGCGCTAAACTAACTATGAAGTAATGAGATTCAAGGGTGCAACACCATTGATTTCCCTACAATCTACTTCATTTTCAGTGAGGGCTTTACAGCCAACCCATTCTAGTCTTAACAGAGACTTTAAGCATAGAAAAAGTTCAAGCCTTTTCCATGATTGTTTTTAAGTTGAGACATTAAAAGAAATCGTTTCCCAGAACCTCATTTCTCATTCCAACCACCCAACTCCTCATTTTTTGCTTGCTTCCCCATATCCCTATCCCTTACTTCATCGGCCAGCTGGTCAGCCCTTCGCTGCATCTCCTCCAGCTCATTGCGCATGTCTGCGTCTTCTGCCATGGTAGCGGTGGGGGGTGGCTGGGCGCCTAGGCCGGCGAGTCAGGGATAGGTTTGGCCACAGAACCTGGGAAGAAGCAGATTAGAGAATGAGTGTAGGTAACTGTGTGCAGACTGGATGATCTCAGTGGTCCGTGTGGCTCAGTGATCGTTTGAACTGGACATCGCACTCACACCAGGTCTACAGATTTGTGCCCTTCTCTCCAAAAGTCGCCAAGAATAAATATTCGCCAATGTCACCATTAAGACAGTCATTTCATCCTTTTTTTGGGGATACTCTTGTTATGTGCTCCAGGTTGGTCTCAAACTCACAATCTTACCGTTTTGCCCTCCTGAGATGCTGGGATTAGAGGTGTGAATCACCTGGCTTCTTCATATAAAGTATTATTGAAGTCACAAGCCATATAAGGATTAAGAGCAATAGGATGGCAGATATAGTTCTGGGTTGTGAGACTTTAAATATTACATTTATTTATTTATTTTTAATGGCTTTATTGAGATATAATTGGCATATGATCAACTCCACATATTTGAATTGTACAATTTGAGAAATTGTGACACATGAATACACTCAAGAACTCATGACTTAATAAAAAAAGAATTAAACTATCACTTGTTAAAGTTTCTTACACTCTATAATTCTACCTATCAGTTTCTTTCCACCCACCCTATACCCCATGCCCAGGTAAAGTGCAGCTCTTCTTTTAGGTCACTAGAGTTGGTATTTCTAGAACCTTATATAAATGAAATCATATAGTATGTAATACTATTTTTCACCTGATTATTTTTTACTTAGCATAATTATTTTGAGATTCATCTACACTGTGGGACATACTAATAGTTCATTTATATTTGTTCATGTGTAACATTGAATTTAGAAGCATTTAGAAACAAAAGGCACATCAATTTTTTGTATCTTTTAATGGCTATTAAAGGTTGTCAAGGTTGTTTGTAGGGGGCTGAATAGCCATCATTCCAAAGGGGTCCTGATCCCTGAAGGTGACCAGTCCATCTCTTGGCTACTCTTGAAATCTCATGTGGAGCAAATATAGGTAGCAGGACTGAGATCTCTCTAGAACACACTTCCTTTTTCTTCCCATCTGTCTTCCTCAAATACTTCCTGAGAACCTATAGTATGCTGAGACCCCATCAGCACTAGGGAGACAATGACAAACAAGACAGGAACAGAACTTCAGTCAAGTGGGGAAGGTGAGGCAGAAGGAGCTCTGAGTGATAGTAGTAACACTAGCGAATGCACACAGTACCTGTGAGGGCACAGCAGGCCTTTCAGAGAGAATCGTATCCCCCAGAAAAGGCCTGAGGAAGGGCTAGAGATAGTTAAGTGTTTTGGTGTGATGTCAACCTCTTTGAGCAGCAAAGTTGAAGGCAGCAATTTTGTGTCTGAGATGGTCACTTGTGCAATGGCACTTGCTCTCTCCCTCTGGCTTGCTAGAGTGTTGTCACTGGGTTATGAGGGCTTAGCCAGGAATTCCATGTCTTGTCTTTCTTTCAAGGAAGTGGTACCATGTGGCTATTGATGGTGCATAGATTACAGTGAAAATGACACATGTTCCTGTCAGACTAAAGTCATACAGAAGCTGTATGTATTACCTCTTTCTCAGAAGCAGGGCCCCAGAGGGTGGCAGAGATAGCAGGACCTTGGGTCCTCTGAATCCTTGGAGGGAGAACAGTCAGTAGCTGACTAGAAATAGCAGAATGCTTATATCTCAACAATACACATCCCATGATCTGTGTAGCTGAACATCTGAGGGTTTGCTGTGCTTTGTTATAGCAGATGGTGTGGTCAGCTCCGAACTGAAGTAGGAGCAATGCATAAGAGCATTCCTCACTGCTAATCACAACTGTGCCTGTTCTTGGATTGAAAACTGAAGCTAGGGTGGTGTCATAGCTAGCCACATGCCACTGGGAGGAAATTCCAAAGCAGACACAGTTTATGTGAGGAAGAAGGGATTTATTTGCAGCTTTGCAGAGAGAAAACACCAGAAGCCAGGTGGGAGGAAGGAAGATTTACTTCCCTTTATATAGCCTTAGCATGGTGTCTTGCAACCCTTTCTCAGACTCGTTGACTTCCTGAGTCTCTGGAATTTCCTTTCTGCACTGCCCTCCCAGGAAAAGATTTTTGTTTCTAACTAACATGGCTTCCTGAATCCCTTGAGCCTCCGCCCTCTCTTCAATTTGGAGGAAATCTGCTACTTAACACTCAAGATTACTGAGGATTGCTAATAGGTCAAGTTGACAACAAAACTTTACCATCATTGGCAGGAAATTAGATTTAGAGCTTTGGAGTAATATTTGCAATCATTATTATTTTATTGTTATTGTGGCTCAAATGTAAAAATGCTCTTGTGTTTGAACACTTGGCCACCAGCTAGTGATGCTGTTTGATGTGGTTGTGGCACCTTTAGGAGGTGGAGCCTCCTGGAAGTGGGTCATTGGGGTGGGCCTGGAGGTTTTAGAGTCTGGCCCCACTGCCTGCTTACTCTCTTCCTCTTGATTGTGAACATGTGACCAGCCTTAGTTCCACTCCTGCCACTCTGCCTTTCTTACCATGAAACTTCCCCTCAAAACTGTAAGCTGAACTAAACCCTTTCCTTCTTTAAATTGCTTCTAGTCAGGTGTTTGTTCACAGCAATGAGAAAGCAACTGATACAATTATTATTATTATTATTATTATCATCATCATCATCATCATCATCACTATTTGTTGTGAATCACTTTTGTGAAAATAAAGAGAAAACTTGTCATTAAAATATCAAGAACACACTCATTGGGCCTTGGGCTGATTCTGGGGAAGGGCCTAGAGATCCCTTCTCCCAGGGTTATTATTATACCACTTTCTCAGCTGAATTTCTCTGGGGTTTTGGTTTTATGCATATTATTAGCATCTCACATTCACCACCCTTGTAGAGCAAGTCTTACTATTTAAGGTTTTTAAATAGGAAAAATGCTAAACTGAACCTTCTTTGGAAATAATAGACTCACAGTTCTTTTCTACCCTCTGATTTTTAGACAAAAAAGTGTCAACTACAAAATCAGAGTGAAAAAGTAGTTTTGCGTCTGAAAACTACCACCAGTATTTTTTTTAAAAAAAGATAGAGCCAGGTATGGTAATACACACCTTGCTGGTAATCCCAGCACTCAGGAGACAGAGGTAGGAGGATTGCCATGAGTGAGTCAAGGCTGCTCTGAGACTACATAGTGAATTCCAGGTCAGCCTGCTCTAGGGCGAGACCCTACCTCAAGAAACAAAAAGCCAAAACCACAACAAAAGATAGTGAATTTATATTAGGATAGTTTATAGGAAGTCAGTGGGAAAAAAAGTCACCAGGGCATTATAGCACAAGTCTACAAGTTTTCAAATGTGTGTCCTGGCCACCACATTACATGGGCATGTTTCGACAGGCTATTACAAATACCTTGTGCATGAAACTCAGTCTCCATTTTAGCAAGTAGAGATCTAGGAAATGGAAACTGGAAGGAATTTGTAGTAAGTCAGTCTTGAACTTTAAGATGAGCAGAAACATAATCCCAGAGTCCCTAAGAGTGACAGGAGAGCTACCTAGAAGAAAACAGTGGGCCATTGTATAAACTGGGTAGATACAGGCCAAAGCTTAGTGTCTCAGGGCTTTGATATCTGAAACAGCAAGTTAGACTGTTGTCTCTGCACTCAGAAGGCTGGATGATTCTATATCAATTCATTATTCTCTGAATCTTTGTTTTTTCATCAGGGCATCAGTACTATAGGCTTGTTGAAGAGAACTAAAATCATAGAGAGCTCCAAACCACTTTGTTTGTAGGGACTCGGAATTCAGAAAGCCCTGTTCATTCAGAATAGCCCCATACCTTTTGTGAGGCATGGGACGAATGCAGGCTCTATTATTGCCTTTCCTTTAGTACTGGCTGAGCAGGAGGGAGCTGCTGTGGAGCAGAGCCAGGGGAAGCTGAAACCAAGGAAACCAACAGAGCTCCAAGGGCCAGTTTCCAAGCAGCACTTCTCTGACGATTGCCACGTGGGAAGAAACAAGGGCACCTTCTGGCCTGGTTCCATCTGTGATTTATTGCTCAGTTTCTTGGGGCATCACCTCCTTCAGCAAGTGACTGACCTTTGCTTTTAATTGTCCAGTTTATTAGAAAGCAGGGTCTGTGTGCTTTCAGACCTATAGTACAATAGCCTTCCAGGTTTAGAGAATATAGATTCTTGTTTCTTTCTCTCTCTCTCTTCTTCCTTCTTTCCCTCCCTCCCCTCTCTCTTTCTCCTCCTGTGTTTCCTTGGCAATCTCCTCTCTAAGTTGCTATTCTCAGTATGAGGAGAACAGCTGTGGGCCCCTTGGTTCTGAGGCTGGTTAATGGGCAGGGGGCATGCTGGCAGAGAAGCCATGTGGTAGATAGCCTTGTTTTCATCACTTTCATGGTCCCCCCAGGAGTTCCTGAACCTTTGTCTTACTCTAAAATGTAGGCTTGTCTGTGACTTGGAAGGAGGGCTGATGATTGACAGAGAAAGCTGTGTCCGTCCACTGGATGAGAGCTGCCAGAGAGCAGTTGTGTTGCGGTGGATGCTGCTAGCATTTGATCAACTGTCCTTATAAATCCTGAACCCATGCATAATTATATTGCAGGAGACAGGCATAATGGTGTTGACTAGCAGTCATTTCAGTAACTGAGGGTATGTTAATTATAAGATAGCATTTATTGGCCAGGTGGCAAGGACTGTGTCAGTCTGCCATCCTTCCCTGACGGAGCTTGAGCTGGGGCTTTGACCACAGTGAGCACAGCTCACTTGTCAGCAATAAAGCTAGGAAACAGAACCTCTCAAAAGGATTCACCTGGGCTCTGATGTACAATACATCCTCTGTCAGAGGTCCAAAGGCATCTTATTAATGATCCCAGATCACCAGAGCAGAGCGGGGTCTGGTTCCTAGTAGGTGTTCCCTTAATGTAACTTGCTTTGCAGTGAAGGAGCGGATGGATGAACTTCTATGTTCTCAGGCATTCCTTTAATGTTCCCAAGTCATCACTTTTCAAGTTGTGGTTCAGGACAGGGCTTTGGAAACTCCTGCAGGAGTCAGAGACACCAGAAAACTTGATAAAGATGGCTGGGTCCAGCCTCTGGTTGGTTTGAGATGGGGTCTGAGATTCTGTGTTTTCTAACAAGACCCAGGTAGAGGATGGTATCATTCCAAAGACCACGCTTGCAGCAGCTCTCATCCTTAGAGTGTTCTCTGCTGAGTGTCACCATGTGGGGTGCAGGGAATGGCTCTGTAGTTACAGAGTGGGGACACTGGGCTGCATGAGCCAGGGGCTTGGTGGAAACTAAGTCCTATGGGCCAAAGCCAGCTTGCTGTTTGTTTTTGCCTCAGGCTTGAGTTAAGAATGTTTTTGACCTTCCACTTGAAAAAAAGACTTTAAAACACAGTTTGAGAGACTTTAAAAAGAAGAAACTTTGTGACATGTGAACATCAGGGCCTATAAATAAAGTTTTATTGGAGGAGCACATGCTTGTTTGCTTACCTATTGTCAGTGACTGTTTTGATGGTATACTGGCTCTCAAAACTGAACATAGTAACCATGAGGCTCTATGAAAAAATAAGCTATGGATCCTTGGTCTTAATGATAAAACAAACAAATGAACAAACCAGAAATCCTTAAACATGCTTCATCAGTCTTTAGTATCTCCAGCCAGACACAGCAGGGGCTTTCCTCCTTTTTCTGTTTACATTTGTCTGCAAAGTCCCTTTCATGCTGTTTCCTGTCGTGGTTTCTGGAGCACATTTTAAAACAAGAAATGATGCATGGAGTAAGACTATAAAATACGAAAATGAATTTGCCTTTGATTGACTATGCCTACAAGGTTTTAGGACCCCAAATCACATTTAATTCATGTAATTAACTGTGAGGTAATGGGAAGCTCTCACTGTACCCAGGAACATTCTCATTCCATGGCCAGCTATAGACAAAGGCAGTTCTGGGCTCTTTATATCACAGACTGTAACCTCAGTAATAGTCCAGGGCTGTTGTTATATTATCGACCGAAACGTGTGAAGGGATAGCACCATTTTGGTACATGGAAGAAGGTTATCCAGTTGCAGTTATTCTTTGGTGGAAAGGGTAATTCTTAAAGCACTTATCTGCTAACACTATACACAAGTCCATTTGAGACTCATTAGACACACAGACAGCTCTATAGTTTGGATATGCAATGACTCCCAAAGGTTGCTATGTTAAAGGTTTACTCCTCAGCTTGGCTCTATGGGCAAGTGGTAGAATATTTAAAAGTGGGGCTTAGTAGAAAGAAGTTGGGTTATTGAGAGTGTGCCTTTGAGGAGGGGCCTTGGTGCCTTTCTCTCTTTTTCTCTTTTGTTTTCTGGCTTCCAGAAGGTCAGCAGCTTTCTCTGCTGAAGCCTGCCTTTCAACACAGGCCCAAAGCAAGAGTATCACTGATCCATTCATTGAAATCTCCAGAATGTAACTTGCTTTGTTATAAGTTGATAATTTCAAGTAGTTTTTCATAGTGATAGAAAGCTAACACAGGGAACAAATGGATTCTGGAGAAATCCTTTCTGTTAAAAGACTTATTTAGTTACATCAGCATAAAGCACCTTTGTGGAGTCTGCGCTGAGAGACGGTGTTAGGTCTAGGAGGAAGACATGAGTTTGGATAGAGAAGTGTGTGATTTTCAACATGCATGATAGACAGAGATGTGGCAATTATCCTGAGAATGGGCAGGAAGGGCAGGAAGAGCTCAGGAAAGTGGTAGGGAGTGAATACCCTGAGCTAATCACTGATTTCTTTCCATGTTTCCTTTTAAAGTTAGTAAAAAAATCATCAAACTTATATAAATCAATATCTATTGCCGGAATATCCCAGCTGACACCAAAAGAAGAGGAGGAGGAGGAATAGGAAGAGGAAGAAGAAGAGGAAGAGGATGAAGAGGAGGAAGAATTTGTTACATGGCATAGAATACTCTGGAATGAATGCAGGGGATTTGCTTCATTGTAAAACACTGCTGCTGTCTTCAGAGCTCCAAGTATTAGCTGCGTGGAGAGGATATGAACACCACTATGGAGGAAGAAGGTGACTGTCTCCTTGCTGTCATGAGCCAAATGAGAATGACCACAATTTAGCATGGATACACATTTGCTGAAGAACTTGGGTGAAGCGACAGATACTTCAACCAGACTCACAAAAATGTCCCTTTCTCCCTCCGAGTCTTTGAGGACAACCACTGAGCATTATTAGAAAGCCACTCATTTTCTACTGGGTTCCTAATAATTTATTCATAGTCCAGGAGGCAGATTGCTATAAACCTGAGGCTATCCTGTGTGACAGAGTGAGTTTCCGGTCAGCCTGGGCTAGAGTGAGAACCTACCTCAAAAAAAAAAAAAAAAATAGAAGGAAAGTGAAGAAGAAGAAAAGAGCTAATGGAAATGCAAATTTCAAGGTTGGCTTATTCACTTCCCAAACCATCCCTCCCCACCCCACTCCTAATGGGATTCAGGGTATCTTGACTTAAGTACAGATCTGTTCTTCCTCTCTCTCCATTTTTTTTGGCTTGATCAAACAATTTTAATTAAATTGATGGTAAGTGGTAAAAGTGCAGTTACATAGAAAAACCTCATATTTTGCATGTTGAAACTGGTCTTCATAGTCTTTACTTGTAAAGGGGTTGAATTAAGGTGAGACCCATTCTGGAACTTTCTTTCTCGTGGTGGGACAAGGTGCATACTGTTCCGAAGTGCCAGTCACATTGAATTTACGGTTTGTCCAGATGAATTTACAAGAAGGAGGTGGCTTTGTTGTTGGAAGGCTGTCAATCATGATGTCACTGGAAGGGGGGACACTGTGCTTCGGTCCAGATCCCAGAATGACTTTGCCATTCATTGCAGTTGTACAGATAACTCATTGGTGACAGCCAAAAAAATCATCTGTTATCCTCATAGTACATGCCTCCATATCTGTCCCCTCCCACTAAAGTGCCAACCCTCACATCATTTGCCCTTGAAACTTGTAGCTAGCCACGGAGGCCACATGGCTGGGAGTTGTTGTGACCTGTGCTCCGGGACCTGCAGCATCTCGTTTCTTCTCCGATCTCTCTTTTGAGAAAGGAAGTCTGCTGGATGAGCTCTTTCCCGAGGCTGGTCCAGGACCAACCCCAGCATAGCTGACAGGTAGCATTCATTGGCTTGCACTTTATTCTTAGGGGGCCGGGTCTGAGTGGCCAGCATTTATATGCAGCCAGCACTGACATTTCTTAATTGCAACAGGACAGCCAGCCACAACCAACACTGATTATGTCTAAAATCTCTCTCTTTCAAAGATGCCAATGTTACTTTTGTCAGTTTTGCAAATGTGGTTCCGTGGGCATTCAGCTCTGTGGTTTGTATTCTATAACAGCCCTGATTACTTACTTGGGAGCCAAAGCATGGTGGGACTGGCTGACCAGGGGTGAGGAAGGGACAGAACTGAAACTGGTCTCATTTATCCTGATTGTAGCCAAAGAAAACCACAATGAATTCATCCACTGAGCCAGCATTTATTGATTGAGTGCTTTGGCCAGTGCAGCCACATCCAGCGTGCAGCTGGAGAAGAACCATCAGCCTTCCCAAGGGAGGGTGCTGGGTGCTCAAGCAGGAAGCATTCTGCTTTCAGGTCTCCTCTGCCTCGCCTAGAAAGAGCCAGAGAAGATGGGAATCATGGCTCAAACCTTTCATCCTAGCCATTGGGAGACTGATAGGAAGCTTGCTATCAACCTGAGGCTATCCTGGGCTACAGAGTGAGTTTCTGGTCAGCCTGTGCTAGAGTGAGAACCTTCCTCAAAAAACCAAAACACAAAAAGAAAAAAAAAAAAAGAAGGAAAGCAAAGAAAAGAGCTGATAGAAATGCTAATTTTCTGAGTTATATGACTTCATCTTGGAGATGGATTAGAACTTGATCTCTCTCTCTCTCTCTCTCTCTCTCTCTCTCTCTCTCACACACACACACACACACACACACACACACACACAAAAGTCTCAGCAGGGTCTGGTGGCACATGCCTTTCATCCCAGCACGTGGGAGCCTGAGGTAGGAGGATTACTGAGAGTTTGAGGCCAGGCTAATACTATACTACATAGTGAATTTTAGGTCAACCTGGGCTAGAGTGAGACCTTATCTCAAAAAAGAAAAAAGTCTTGTTTAGGCTAAATAAGATGATTTCACTCAAGGGTGCATCACAGACAATCCAAGATGAGCAGAAGGAACCCCTTTTGTCTCACAAACCAAACTATATCTGTGGTCATCTGATCAAACCATCAGTCAGTAGAAGGCTCTGTACATCGGGTTATTCAGGCTCAGTAACTGTTTGCCTTCAGTTGTGGGTGCGGCTGGCGCTGTGCTCAGCCCCTTACTGGAACATTGTGGCTGCTGTCCACACCTGTACTGCTGTTTGGAAGACTACCTGAAGTCTGCTCCATCGGAATCACTGAGAGCTGCAGGTGCCTGGGAGTTAATATTGGTTTCAATCCAGGCCCACGACCCATAGCTTTCTGCTATGGACTACAAAGACCAGTGTTGAACCCACAAATGCAAAGAAAAGACCACAGACTCCAATGGAGGCCAAATTAAAGCAAGCTATATTTGTGCACACAGGACTGGCCAGTGGCTATCTCGCCCCAATGCAGGGTTCTGGAGAATAGCAACTAACAAAGGAAAAAGTGGGGCTTTTAATCTCTAAAACTTGGAGCATTTCCAATGAGGAATGTATTAAACAGGAGTGCAATTAAACAGGATTTATAGACATGAGATAGTGCAGTAAGCTGTAAATTTTATGTGAGTCAAAAAGACCAGATAATTTCTTGAAAGCACAAGCAACTTCTGAGGCATGCTTAGCCCTTATCTGTGCAGCTATCTGTGCAGCCTATCTGTTAGGCTTTCTGACATTCTTTAATTGTTAATTGGGGAGAATCAATTCTTGGGAGGGGTAGAGCACATTCAGAGAAATTCCAGGCCATTTTAAGGTATGGTCAAATCAAGCACAACTTGATTTGTTGCAAAACAATTTCTAATTCCAGGATGGCATCTCTGGTTCTTCAATCAGCTCTTTTGCCTTCAGGTCAAGCAGGGCAAGGTGCAAGGTACGGTTTCAAAGATTCCTGAGATTGAGCCAGTGCTCTAGGACTCCAGCTACAATGCTTCCTTTGCTCAGCCTCTGCTCATCTTCACTGATCATCTCCACCCACTTGCATTATGGATTCACTACTAAGACTTCCTTAATAAATCACTGGCACATATATGTTTATGTAAGGGTCTGCTTTTGAGGGACCCAACCTAAGACATCCTCCATTGATTTGTGAGCAATATTTTAGTTTATATGAATGAGCAGGCACTTAGAGGAATCATTAAATCAATAAATCAGGACAAAAGTAAAAGAGAGAGATGGGGAGAGGGGAAAAACTCTTTGTATTCCAGTCATGCTAAGGAGTATGGTCAATCCTGGCTTGACTTATGGGATGGCTACAACAAGAGGGTGAGCGTTGCTGCCCAGAGGAGGAAGAGAAGCTTGAGGAGTGGGTGGTTTGGTTGAGATTACAGAGACATCTGCAGCCTGATTCATTTAACATTCAATCTACCGTCCATCTTAAAACCCAGGAAGCATGTGGTCACTGAGAATGTCTTCACAACGTATCCCAAGAGTGTGACTGAGCTGATGTGGCCTGAGCGCTTTCTTACTCTTTTGAGGAAACCACTATTTTCATGTCATCCTCCCATTAGCAAAACTAGAGTTCTACTTTCCTCTATCATCTTTTCTGCTGGGTGCTGATATATATGTGTGTGTGTGTGTGTGTGTGTGTGTGTGTATGTGTGTGTGTGTGTGTGTGTGTGTATTTCATCTCTCCTTAATTAAATGGTGCCATACAGAATGTATCAAATTCCATGGTATTTGTGCTGTTAATTCCTCTTCTACTTCCTTCTGGAAAACAGCTTAGCAATGCAGGGGGTAAGTGATGTTGACTAACACGTCACTGTTTTTCTAGAAAAAGGGACTTATGCTGAGGATATTTGTGGCCAGGGCTCCCATATCTTGAATTGTTGTCTTGTGAATAGTTTTTTTCTAAAATCTTGGGCTTCTTTTTCTTGGGCATAATTTAGGCATACGCTATTATTAATTTACTTAATCATTCAAAATTTGCGATAAATGGACTCACCTTTCAAATTTAGCCTCTCATTCTAAGTAATACTGTCTACAAAATCATGAGTTTTATGTGCTCATTTTGTTTCCATAATCTACATTAAAATAGATACACTTTTAAAAGGTCATCTGTCATCCTCTGGAATTCATTTGGCAACCCTCTGAGGTGTATGTGTTGTATTGTATTAGTTCATTGCTCTATATATGAGGTATGGTTAAGAAGCCCTTATTTTTGCCTCTGTTCAACCAACCCATTGTAGAAAACGCAGATGGAGAAGTGAAGTTTAGTAAAAAGGACTCTGTGTTTGAGCAAAACCTTGGATTTTGTGGCCCAGGACACAGAAGTAGAACACTTGGAGGTTGGGTTTATGTGTGTGGAAGTTGTTTCATCCTGAGATCAGGGAGCCCACAGAACAGGTAGGTTCCATCAAATGATCAACTCATCAATCTGTAACTGACTTCAAGCTGGGAGGAGAAGTGTGGTCATGGGCTTTGAAATCACTTAGACTGAGGATGATTGATGTTAAGAGAGAAAAGGGGGAAGCACTTGGTCAACAGTTACCTCAAGGAATAGATCTTAGACTCACTCCATGTGAACCATTAGATTATTTGTAATTTAACCTAAAATTCTTCGATTCACATATATCGAAGTTGTAATCTGCACCCTAGAGTAGGTTAGTAAGTGTTAAGGGTTCCCTAGTCAGGTTTACACATGAAAGATTTGCCTCAAACACCCACATTCCCTAGCAGCTACTATAAGTACTTCAACTCCCTATATGATATACTGAAAGAGTTGCTCATTAGCATAATGGATGTTAGGAGTGGTATTTTTATTGATGAAATGGATATTCAAAATATATGATTTCATTATAAATCATTGTAGTTACTAGTATTTTACATGACATAAACAGTGTATGTAAGTGTATAAGAGTGTGTGTGCGGTGCATAGGTGGGGGGTATGTGTGCATGTCTATAGGAGGTGTGAATGTATATATGTGTACATGTAATTTGTCTAGTGAGTTTAGAGTTATTTCACCAATCTAAGGCTTACATTGCCTCCCACATGCTGTCATGGCTAGGGGATCTTTGTGCCCACTGGTTCTCACCTGTAGGGCTTGATAAACCTCAGATTACTCATGCAGTGACTCCTAAGTAGGAATCGATAATTTGCATTTCTAAGATTCTCAGACTGTTGCTGGTTCATGGAACACACTGAGATCTTCTCTTATCCACCTGCAAGGGCACCTGAATCCTGCCCCTGGAATATTGATGCACCTTTGTGGTCAGCCTTCTTTGCAAGGTATTTATTAGAATGGGAAAAGAACAGGGGCTGGAGATATGGCTCAGCAGTATGTGATTGCCTCCAGAGCCTAATGTCCTGGGTTCAGGTCCCTAGTACCCATATAAGCCAGATGCACAAGGTGATGATGCATGCACCTGAAATTCATTTGCAGTGGTTAAACACCTTGTGATGCCCATTCTTTCTCTCTCTGCTTGCAAATTACATATATATATATATATATATATATATATATATATATATATATATATATATAGTGTGTGTGTGTGTGTGTGTGTGTGTGTGTGTGTGTGTGTGTAAAATGGGAAAAGAACAGAAAGCTGGAAGCTGAGGTCTGGATAGGGCTCTAGGTGACACTGTTGAGAGGTGGAGGAACCTTTAAGTGGTGGTAAGTAGTGAGAGGGTCTTCAGACCATTGAGGAGGTGTTCTTGAAGGGGGTGACCCCAGCAAATTCTCTTTTGTTTCCTGGTCATGAGGTGCCAAGTGATCCCGCCACCATGTGCTGCTGTCTGGCCACAGGCCCGGAAGCAATAGAGCAAATCCATTATGAAATAGAACCCTTAGAGCTGTGAGCCAAATTCAATTTTTTTCCCTGTAAAAGTTGATTTCATCAGTTATTTTAATTTTTTTATTGTCCATAATCAGTTACATTGTTTAGTGGGCCAAGAATGAGTTGTTATCCCCAATTCCTCATTGCCTTCCCTCCCCATCCCCAGTCAGCTGGATATCCTCCTCTGTGGGCCGCCTGTATCAGTCTTTGAGGTAGGGGACCATGGATAGCCTAGTCTTCAGCCGGGTTATCCTGGCCCAAGTGAGGGGTGCCATGCCTCTGGATAGTCTCCCCCACCACGGCTCTCACAATCTTTCTGCCCCCTCTTCCGCTCAGTTCCCTGAGTCGTGGTGGGTGAGTATTAAGGATGCTTTAATGTTGTAAGCTTAGGGGTTTTTATAATAACAGCTGACTAACATGCTCGGGCTTGTGTTCATAAGACAGGTTTTCCTCTGTGTGTGTGTGTGTGTGTGTGTGTGTGTGTGTGTGTGTGTGTGTGTGGAGAACATGCATGGTGTGTTGTGTGAGTGGAGTATGCATGTGTGTGCATGCATGTGGAAGCCAGAGGATGATTTGGTTGACTTTCTAGATTATTCTTCTTGCATATTTCCTCCATAGGGAGCTGCTGTTGGCAAGATGCAGCAATTATCTCCAGACTAGAGATACAAACCTGCCTGGCCACACCCAGCTTTTTAAATGGGTTCTAGGGGGAATCAAACTCAAGTAGTGTCAGGCTCTCGTTTTTTAAGCACCAAGCACTCTTACAAGCAGAGTGATCTCCTCAACCAAAAAGAACAAATTTTCTACTAGGATCATGTCTGCTTTCTAAGAAATATTTGAATGAAAAGAAGACTTCACCTAGAGCTTTCTTTTCTTTCTAAAATAATATCTCGCTTCCAAGTCACGGAGGAGGAGACCTATAAACTTTGCCTTCTTTGTACTCCTGAAATAATTACAGAGAATTACCAAATTGTCAGATGACAGTTTGCCACCGACTCCAAGGAACAAAATCATTAGACCTGGGAGTAAGAGAGAAACAGAGTTCGGCCCGATAAAGAACTTTCTATGAGACCTGTCCGAAGTCTCAGCTGGAGGACTTGGAGGAAGTGAATCTGCCTTTCCTGGCTACATGCACAGAAAGGCTGGCTGAGCTTTTGGTGGACGCAATTCATTCACAGTGGGGACTCTGTATCAGATGATGTGCAAATTCCCTTCTAAGCCTAGGTGTCAGGGGCGAAAGCCTTTGGGGGCCTTTGTAGGCACACCTTGGCTTAGTCTTGGACGGCACCTGACAGCCTGCCAAGAGGGGCTTGGCTTAATGAGTTTCAGGAGGTAGTCCTGATTAGGCTATTTGCACGTCATGCTCACAGGTTCTTGTCATAGACCAATAAATAGCTCCCTGATTGACCAGGAAGCTCTATATATACTGCCTCGTTCCCTGCAATAAAAGACACACATTCATCAACCCACAAGTGGTGTGTGTATGTATCTGTATGATCACTACCCCTGTGGGCGGCGGGCAGTGATAGGTGGTGGCCTGTACGGGGACACGAAAAAGACGAAAATGTACGGGGACACGAAAGACACGAAAAACGTACGGGGACAAGAAAAACGGGGAACGCGTACGGGGAGATGAAAACCCAGGAGCCGAGTTCGGGGAGACGAAAACCCGGGAAATGACATGAAAAACGGAAGGATCCATAAAAAAAAACCTAGGTAAGAAAAGTTTTATGGTCCGCGGTAAAAGCGAGGATTATGAGGCTTGCCGATAGGGCAGCGATGATTCACGGTAGAAGCGACGAGGTTAAAGTGCACTAAAATTGACAAAAATAGAGAATTGAAAATTCTCTGGAAGTGATTATGAGAAGGTCCACTGAAAGTGGCCGAGAGGAAGTGAGGCATGCTGGGAGAGCAACTGAGGTTCGCAGTGAAGCGATGAGAAAGTCACTAAGAGTGGCTGAGGTTCGCGGTAGAATGAGAAAGATGGGCCCATATGGAGACGTTCCCAGGACTGCAGCCCAGGGAAGGGGGGAACGGACACGCTTTGCTCTGGTCCAAGTAAAAGTGGGAGCAATTTTGGTTTTAATGAGAATAATTCAAAAGTGGTGGTATATAAAAGTTGATTTTTCTGCATGGCATAAAAGAAGGGAAGATGGGGGCAGGACCACGGTCTGTGCGCCCCGAGGCTACAAGATAGATGGGCAGGTTAGGCAAAGATTTCCACAGACACCAAGGCCGAGACGAGTCGGCAGAGAACTTTGGCGGGGAATTCTTAGCTTCTCTCCTTTCCATGAGATGCAATCTGGAGGTCAATGTTTGTTATGGAAAACTGCTCGTGTTTTCCTAAAGACTATAGAGCAGCATATTCCTTGGTTTCTGGAGAAGACGGAGGGAACAGCGGGTAGGCAACGGGTTCGCGATGGCACACCAGGCCTGAGCAAGTGTGAGCGTGCGTGGTGGCGATTGTCATAGCCACCCGGGTCCAGGCGTCTCGCTTCCACCCCGCAGAGAAGCGTGCCGAAGCACTCTGGTCCCAAGAACTGCGTGACCAGCCAGATCCAAGGCAGCCAGGCAGGCAAGCAAATTAAACAAAGAACTCTTGGAACGCCCTGGCCAGGCCAGGATGAACTGACTAGCCTAGAAACTTGGAATTCCTTAGTTTTTTTCTTTTCTCTGAGATGCAAATTCAACTGTCAAAGTCAAGGAACCCAGTGCTCAGAGCGTTATGCTTATGTCAGAAGGTCAGGCTTAGAGGTCTGAGTAATTTATAAGGCTTTCTCTCTGTCTATACAAATGTAAAAGCAAGTTAAGCCTGTGCTATTTCTCTAAATATATATGCAAAAGTGATATTTTTCAGTCAATCTAAAACGCAGGTTTCCGCCTTGTTAAAATTCCAAATGCAAGCACCCTGGGACTGGAAAAAACAATGGTCACTCAGGGCTCGCCCCAGGGAATACAGCCTTTTGTTTATAGGAAAACCAGCAACTCAAAAAAATTAATTTTTGCCTTTATGATTTTGAGCTTTGCCTCTTTTTTGGTTATTGCTCTTTGTTGCCTATAGACTAAAGAATCCGATATGGCCATGAGGCCTTTCCCCAAGAGATGTTTGAGAAGGAAAGGTCCTGCAGGATGAATTCGGTTGACTTGATGTCAGACTCTCAAGTCTTGGAGGTCTCAGAAACTTGATTAAAATTTATGACTTTTTCTCTGTCTATGGATTTGAAACGGGTTGAAAATCTCTGGTTTGGGTTAAAAAGTGTCTGCTAAAAAATCTTTGGTTTGGATTATATACACAAAAGTGACATCTTTCAGTCAGTCAAAAAGACAGGTTCTTTCACCTTGCCAAAATTCCAGGTGCAAGCCCCTTGGGCTGACAATAGAATAACTTAAGCAAGGCCAAACCCCAGGGAGGGTTAGCCTCAGGGAGTACAGCCTTTTGTTTGAAGGGCCTAAGGCCCTTCAGGCTAAATTCAATAGATTTTATTTCGGGTCGATTTGCAATTGATTTGATTTCTGGTCAATTTGTGATTAATTTGGTTTCTGGTAAATTCATAAAATTTTTTCCTCTATAAAAGCCTTGTAACACATGAGACAGAACAGAGACAGGAGGATGACAAAATGCTTAATTGGCTAATAAAATTTCCTCCTTCTGGGTTATTGATCATGCTTGAATATTAACTATGATACAGATTTGTCTTTCCAGGTTAATCTCAATAAGTTTTGAAAATTCTACCAATGGGAAAATTGCCATATGTATCCGAAAGTTTCAAGGTAACATTCTAAAATAAGTAAATGTGAATGCAGCTTATCTCAGAGATCATTATGTTCTGCATATACTGTTTTAAAATATGCAACATGAAATTAATAGCAGGAGATATATTATAAAATCTATAAATATGTGCTAATACTATATGGGTTGTCAATGTTCCAAAAATGATATTTATAGAGGTGTTACATACGAGAAATACCTATGGTTTCTCTGAATTCTATAAGGTTTAAAAGAACTAAAAGTAAAGACAAATATGTGTTGGATTTCAATCTTCCTATGAAAGCAATTACTAAAGCTCATGGACTTAACAAAAGAAAGAGCATATACTTTTGTGCTCCACTGGCTTTTGACTATAGGACAAGAGCTCTTCCTATTGCCAAAATCCCAGAAACAGACATATTTTCCAATACTTCCTCATAAGACCGTCTGGCCAATGGGTTTATGACAAATAAAAAGGAAAAAATATATACAAGGAGAATTAGATCTTCCTTGTGTTGCTAAAGTTCATGATTATATGAGTAAACTGAGTCAAAGAAAAATACATAATGTTTCTTTTCTCATCTATTGCTCAATGGTTAGAGACATTGTCTGCTATACGTACTGTATATTTTCTGCTTGCTTATAAGTTAAAAAGAAGGGGGAGAATACCCCTAGAAAGTGTCTTTCTTAATTTTGGGAATTTTGTAGAAAGACTAGTCATGGCAAATGATTCTCTAGCTTAAGTTTTTATAAAACAGAGTACAGATGTTCTTTTGCTTGTGAAACCATACAGGCTAACACTGGACCTGATCACTCCAGTTATGGCTGTTGGTTCAGTGACTAAATTGTTTGTGGATTAAGAAATGCACAAGAGGAACTCTTGGGGTACTCACCAAGACTAGCTATGTCTTTTTGTCAAAGACAAACTGAGTCTTTGGGATGGATATTGCTTACTGGTATTAATTTTCTAGGATGGGTTTGCATATCTAAAAGCATTGTGAGATGGTTCTATTTGTTTATGCTAATACAGCCAGGTGATCATTTGACTTGTAAGGTTTATAACTTAATTAAACTAACAACATTGGTTGTCACAGGTTTTCCTTTTCAAAAATTTGACAGGATTGGACACTGCTTTGCTTTGTTGCGGATGATCGCAGAGTTTCCATCTAAGATATTATTTCAACAATTGTCTTATTTTGTGTGCTTGAACTAACTCTTTAAGATATTCCCTACTCCATGGTACAGGTTTAGAATGCTAAGTACAGTACTGCAGATACCCCAATGTATTTCAGTTCTGGTGGACATTGGTTCTCCTCATACATCAATTACAGTTCGTAAAAAGAGAGATTTTGGAATAACTTCTGTCATCATTGCTGCAATAGCCATCTCAGCTGTGGTGACTACTACGGCTGCTATAGCTCTTGTTACTTCAGTTTCTACAGCACAGACTCTCAATAATTTTTCTTCTGCGGCTGCCCAAGCTCTGAACATCTGGGATCAGTTAAATGGACAATTTAAAACTGGACTTATGAGTCTTGAAATTGTTCCTGTGCAGAAAGACTTGGTATCGTTGAACAATTAATGACATTGTGATGTGTTTGTTCTATTGTACTTGTTCTATTGTGGGACTTTATATAATTGATGTTTTGCAGCAAAAATGTCTAGACAGCTGTCATATATGTTAACTAGTCATTGGACTTATGAGTTTAATCTTTATTGCTAACTTATGAGTTCAATCCTTATTGCTAAAGTGCATATCCCGACTATAGCGTCTTTGATAAGAACTCTTGGTCTGTGTGCATTAACGCTTTGCCAATCTCAGATGTGCCAACAACTGCAAGCACAGCTAATTAAGCTAATTAAGCAAGCCATGTTAGCTATGGGATCCTCCCCCCATATATGGCTTAAAATGCTGGATCGGTAGTCAGAGACGGGTAAGATCCATGGAATTACATATCAACCTAAGACAGGGTTCTGATGCTTGGAGGTCAGAATTCCAATGACAGGTAAGAGTGTAATTTGCCATGGACAACCTAAGACAGACACGATCCTGAGCCATATTTTTTAATAAAAGAAAAGGGGGATATGTCAGGGGCAAAAGCCTTTGGGGGCCTTAGTAGGCACACCTTGGCTTAGTCTTGGACGGCACCTGACAGCCTGCCAAGAGGGGCTTGGCTTAATGAGTTTCAGGAGGTAGTCCTGATTAGGCTATTTGCACGTCATGCTCACAGGTTCTTGTCATAGACCAATAAATAGCTCCCTGATTGACCAGGAAGCTCTATATATACTGCCTCATTCCCCACAATAAAAGACACACGTTCATCAACCCACAAGCGGGGTGTGTGTGTGTATCTGTATGATCACTGCCCCCGCGGGCGGCGGGCAGTGATACCTGGGGGTCTTTGGCTTTTATGCAGGAAGAGTGAAGAGGGACTTTAATGCCACAAGCCCACATCCATTCAGAACAGTGGGTCTTTGTAGCAAGCAGGGATTGTAATTTGTAGATTTGCTGGAGAAAATCCTTTAACTCAGGTCCTGGGTATCTTCTTCTTCCCCAAAACAGTCATAGAAATGAAAATTCCAACGAGCCTAACTAATTCTTTCCTTCTTCCCCTTCTTTGTAGGCGGGAGGTGGCAGATTCAGACTCACTGGCAAATTTGGCTTTCATGGAGGTGAGACAGTGAATAGCACTGACTGGCCTAGTTATTATTTCTCAAACTAATCTGATAATTTCATTTCAAACAACATGGACATTTTCCCTGGCATTTGTAAATTCACCTTTGACAAAAATAAATAAAACCTTTTTTTCTGGGACTGGGGAGATGCCTCAGTAATTAAAGGTGCTTGCTTGTAGGCTGGAGAGATAGCTCAGTGGTTACACAGTTAGGAGACTCACAGAAAAGTTATGGGCTCGGGAAATGCATTCACCACAGAGTTGCTTTGAAAAGCAAAGCTCCTAGCTTAAATTCTAGTATGTTCTTTTCAGATCATTAAGCACTTGACACAGAGGGGCTGGAGAGATGGCTCAGTAGTTAAAGCAGTTTCTTACCAAATCTAATGGCCTGGTTTGATTGTCCAGTACCCATGTAAAGCCAGATGCACAAAGGGGCAAATGCATCTGGAATTTGTTTGGGGTAGCAAGAGGCCTTAGGAAGTCCATTGTTGCCCTCTCTCTTTCTCCCCCCCTCTTTTCAAATAAATAAATAAGTAAATAAAACTATTTTTCAAAAATTTAAATAAGCACGTAGCACAGAATGGGAACAGAAGGCGTCAGGAGTCCAGGCTGATGGCAGAAGGATTCCAGATGACTGTGTGTCTCTGGAGTGGTTGTCAGTCACTGGGGACAGAGACTGATTTGGGAAATTAGATTCACCCACGGCTCCATTTGCTTACAAGAAGTAACTAGTGTGACTGTCACTACTTCAATGCATAAATCTGACTTCCCCAGTTACTCAATTTGTCATTAACATTGAGTGAGTTTGAAAAGCACTTTAGATTAGAATTTTTGGGCAAAGGGCCAGAGCACATTTGTAAATCACAAGATTTTCTTCCAAGGGAGGAAGCTTTCTGGGGCCAAATGGTAAGATACATCCACTGGGTAAATCTCCACTTGGGGAGAGCTTTCTATGTTCAGCTCTGTCTCTGAACCCATGCATGAACTTGGATAGTTTCAAGGAACAAGTTCAAAAGTGAAAGCTATGATTTTCGTAAAAGCATAGCAAGAATGTGCGAAGGATTTATGTAACTCGCTAGTGAGGGAACCACCATGACGACAAAGTCAGATCTGATGATCTGTATATAATGTTGAGATTGGATTCCTCATTTGAATACAGAGCTAGCTAACGTTGCATGGGGCAGTCCAACTGCCCTTTGTATTTGATCTTCTTTTTTCTACATAGAGATCACACACATTTTTATCATATAAGAATAAACATTAATTTTACATAACATGGCACCTGATTGAAAGTTAATAGAAGGTCAGAGAGAACTGATGATCAGTGAGTAAGTCTGTAAGACAATACGTTGGTCTGGCAAATTTTATAAAAATGAAGTAAATATATAATAACAACATATAAAAATAAATCCAACTAAATTCAGTATTGGTAACAAATCAATTGGGGTATTATATAGGAAAATATTTCTTCATGAATGATGCAAACGAACTTCAGGTATATCAGCCACTCTGTGTGTCTGGCTTTATGTAGGTCCTGGGGAATTGAACTCAGGCTGTCAGGCTTTGTAAGCAATCACTCCCAACTACCTAGCCTTCTCTCTAGCCCCAATCATTACTATAGCTCATACTCCTACTAATATATAAGAACACTATTATAACATTGCTGTGTTAAGCAAAGGCCTCATTCATCTTTTGTCTCTTTTTCTATTTTATTGATGATTTTTCAGACATGAAGATAATGTAATGCAATCATAATACCCTTCTAATACCTTTTGCCCACCTCCCTTCACTGAACTCTTTCATCTTTTCAACTAGAGCCTCTTCTGTTTTGATAACTCCCCCATCTTCATCATTCATGTTAACTTGACTTTTTAAATCATGTTATATTTATCTTGGTGTACACGTAGAAAGAGTCAAAACTCTAATTTGATATTTTTCTAAATGTTTCTTCGTCAATATTATTTGTTCAAAATGCCTTCTTTCTTCATGAGCTTATGGCTCTAAGAAAGTGAAAATACAGTCTGTTGGTTAAATAACTGTATTTGTACTAGTCAAGAGACTAAAAACTGCACAGGAAGATTTAAACAACTAACACAGTAGAGAACACTCTTATCTAGATGTTAACCATTATTCCTTCTTAAAGGTCCCTCACTCCAGCTGTAACTCCCAGTCATTTACAGAGCACTTAGATGTTGGAAAACAACCCAGAGCTCATCCTCCTTAAGATGCCTCTAATCTGTCTGCAAGCAGCTTGTGGCTCTTCCGTTAACAGGCCTGCACCAATCCACCTGCTCCACTTTAAATATCCCCTTCTGTAATAGTGTCTGGACCCCAGCGTCAGTTATGAAGAAACATTTTTCTGTGTGATACCCTCGACTGATTTATTACCGCTTCTGAAATCAGTTGGATCTACTTTATATATTCTTACACATTTATTTAATTTTTATAAGATAAAAATATATAGTCTCCTTGTCCCGTGCTTAACAGCCATATTTTAAAAAATCGCTAAATAAAACTCTCAAGACCAGAGTATACAAAGCAGAAGGAGGTGAGCACTTGAAATTTTGTTGAAGAAAACATAAGCATTTTAAGTGAGAGCAAGGCACATGAGTCCCATGTTGAAATGCAGGAAAGAAAGATTTGCTAACTGGGCTGGAGAGATTGCTCAGTGGTTAAGGCACTTGCCTCCAGTGCCTAAGGCCCCTGGGTCAATTCCCCAGGACCCACATAAGCCAGACCCACAAGGTGGTGGCCTTGGTACTCTCTCTCTTGTATATATCTCTGCTTGAAAATGAATAAATAAATTATTTTTTTTAAAAAAGAAAGATTTGCTAACTAATTGTTTAATGGGAATAATGAGTTAGAGTCTCTTGCTTTCCTGAGCCTGAGATCCCCTCACTGAGCTTCCTCTATGGACCACCAGAGGTCAAATGTTACACAGAGAAACAGTTGGCCTTAAGCTAGCCCGGCTCCACAGCCTCTCATGCCCGCCCTTGTCTTGATTAGGTCTTTGCTGTTTTGAAGGTCACAATCATGGTAGTGAACACATCGTGAGCAGGCATCCCTTGATGTCTTTAAGTAATCTAACCTTGAAGTGTATTTCTTTACTTGTGTATTTGTAAGACCACCCAGACTTTTAGATCCCTGAAAGGTTGGAGGTCGTCATGTTCATTATACTCTCCCAAGGGCCTCCTTGCACTGTGACCTAGCAAACCTCCAAAGATAAGCTCTCAGGCCTTTCTCTTACCCAAAGGCTGGGCTCTGGGTTGCCCTGATGATTTGAGGGAAGGGATCCCTCTCTATAATTGCAGGGGCTTTATTTTCAGTAGCAGATGCTTGGGCTCAGCACACCACCATATTCATCAATCATTTTACTTCATTAGCTTGATGCCTCTGACTTTTGCTGACATGGCTCAGGGGAAGATGGAGACTGGGAAACGTTCCCTGAGGTCATTGAGGCACAGAGAAGGCTCTGTCTGGGTTGAAAGTCACCGCTTAGTGTCTGGCACTGCCCAGCACGTCATAAAGCATCTTCTACACTGGAGGCAGGTTGGGCTCTTTAGTACTTTGCCTCAGGTATGATCAATGTTTTCTTGGAGGATTCTGAATAGCTGCTTTCTCCATCTACCCCACAGCCCAATTCTCTGTCTCCTTCCGGCTCTCAGAGTGTTGGCAAACAAGTTGCTCAGGAGAAGCAAACTGCTTCAACCAAGGCCTATTTGTGTGAGGAACTTCAAAGGTCATACTCCTCCTTGCAGGATTCTGCAAGCTTCCCCTACACAGAGAAGAGAGGGACTTCACTGGAGATAGAATAAGAGGAAGAGACATGGTCCTGGGCTGGCCTCTCCCAGCAGCCAACTCTGAGCTGGGAGCCTATGCACAAAGCATTGCTGAAGGAGCTCTACCAGGGCAGACCAAGAAGGGGAGAGAGGAAGGAAGAAGCCAGGGGAGAGGGATTCCCAGCATCTGCCTCATTGCGCAGGGAGCCTCTGAGTCTTACATACACTTACAGTACCTCCCTCTATAGACCAGGCAGCCGTGCTTTTAGACCCCCACATTAGTCAATCATTGGCTAAAGCCATTTTGGGAGTATATAAGCTCTCAGAAATTTCTGGACTTCTGTACAGGGGAAGCAGCCTCTGCTGTCTTTAGTGGCAAAGCGTGCAGAAGCTGTGCAGTAGCCTGGCAAGGGATCTAAGAGCATCTCACCGGGGACCCATGGTGCCCAGAATAGGAACCCTCTAGGGATGAATCTTAAAGCTCAGACTAAGCCCCACCCAAGAAGCAGGGATGAGCCATCTCCTTAGAAACAGGTGCTGAGCCATCTGTGGGCTCTACGGGAATGGGAGACAACATCCTGCTTAGGGATCCCTGCCAGTAAGCAGGGTGGAAGGCCTGGCCAGGTCATACTGAAAACAGCCCGGCTAACCTCGCTGCAGGAGACAAGACCTTTTCTCCAGTCCCAGAGCACATGTGATATGTACAGCACAGACTGTTTGTATGCATTAAACTGCATATACACCTGTCAGATAACTTGGATTAGTGCCTGCCTAGCTTTGGAGTTACTTCTGACATCCAGGGGAGAATTGTTCCACAGACAAAAAAAATAACATTTTCAGTTTGGACATGCCTCAGTCTTTCCGTATGGCCAGCTACTTTGCAAATAACTGGGTAATCATAGGGAATATTCACTGGGCACTGAGTACCTGGCAAACACTCTTTGCATCCCTATATAACTCCCTTTGGCTTCAGGGAATTTTCACTTCATAGTCCTGAGAATGCGGAGGACCCAAGAAAAAGAGTGAATGTGCCCATTGCTATGATTCTAGAAGCGCAGAGAAACTTACCCTGACCCATCCACTCTTCCTCACCCAGCCTTTGCCTTGACCAGAATCTTTGTTCTTGTGAAGGATGCATGATGGTGGACAGAACTTAAAGGTGTGACCAGATAAGCAAGTGCTGGCCCTTTAAAAATCTAACTTGGAAGAGCTTTCCTTTCCTGTGTACCTGTATGGCCACCCAGGCTTTTGCAAATCTGGCAAGTTGTAGTTCATGGTCATTACACTCCCTCAGGACACTCTTGGAATTGTGATGCAGCAAACTACAAAATACAAACTTGGTTCTTTCTCTTATCCTAATAAGGAGAGGTTTCAGGATCTCCTGACATCTTGAGATCCTGATTTCAGCGTGTGGGCTTAGGACTCCATTATATCTCGTCAGTCTTTGTACTTCAGTGAAAATGCAGCTGATGCCTTTAGTTTCTCCATTTTGCAGGTAGGAAAGAAAGTCGAAGAAGATCCAGGGTCATAGATTTAGGAAGTGGCAGAGCTTTGCTTCAGGGTGACCAATGTTTCCTTGGAGGATTCTGAATAGCCGCTTTTTCCATGTACTGCAGAGCCTAAGTTGAGTGTCCACTGCTCTCTGAGCGCCAATGCTCTGAACAAGTCCTAAGTGCTTCTGAATAAATTCTAGATGTAAATGATCGGGGGTCTCATCAGGGTCTGGTTCTTGATGAATGAATGTAGGTTTAAAGTTAGAACCTGTTTTGCCACTTAGGTGCTATTCCTAGTAATATGCATATTACCAGAACTCTATTATTATCACCATTATGGTTTCAGATAGAGTATTTGAGCCTTAGAGAGATTTAAATGTGTTGCCTTCAGTTATACAATTAATAGGTTGTCAAAATGTAAATCTCTTTGACATAAACAAAAGGATCACAGCATTCTATTTCAACATTATTTCTTTAGAGTAATACTTTTCAGGCTCATCCAAGGATTACTTGAATTTTTTTAGAGGACCGTGCCTTTGGCTGACATGCGATTTATTTCTTTATGACAGAAGTCTCACTATGTAGCTCAGGCTGCCCTGGAACTCGAGATCCTCCTTTTCTCAGCCTCTTGAGTGCTGGGACAGCAGGTATGACATTTATTTCTTCCTATCCGTGAGTGTATATGATGTGTGCATGTTTGTGGATGCACGCTTCACGGCAAGTGTTTAGAGGACAAGGTTGCGGTGTGGTCTTCACCTTCCACCTTTGAGGCAGGCTCTCTGTTTTTTTTCCTGTGTTTTCCAGACTATCTGGCTCTAGTACCTCCTTCAGATTCTCCTGTTTGGGCCTATGACATACAGCCTCCAGCTTCTAGTGTGGGTTCTAGGGATCTGCACTCAGGTACTCATGTTCACACGCAAGCACATTGTCCACTGAGCTATCTCCCCAACCTTATTTTTTTCTTTCTTTTAACAGTTTTATTGCAATCTAATGGATATGTAATAAATGCACATATTAAGGGTACTCTGATAAATTAGCATATATTGCCACAAAACTCTTGACACAGCGAGGATAATAAATGCTTCATTTACCCTCAAACTTTTTATTCATTCTTGATAGGAGATCAAATTGTCAAGATAGATATTAGTTTATAGAAGATTGAACAAATGATTTTGGTCCAGTATATATGTAAATAATTTCTCTCTGGCAGAGAGTATATTCACAGGGTCATAATAGTTTTACTGCCTCAAAGCACATTAATCAGTTTTAACACAGTCTTAACCAGTTTTAAATATTCCTTTCTTGACTGACTATATAATTCTTTATTCTTCAAATACTCTAGAAATGAGCTAAACCAGTCTATTAGTTCTGTCACTAATGAAGAAAACAAGTCTTTGGCAGATACTCACTGCATATTCATATTCTAACTCCTTAAAATTATACTTTGACCCCATCAAATTTGTATGTGTGTGTATACATACACACACACACACACACACACACACACAATCTGGTATTTGTAGAAAATATTCCCATACACTTCCTAGAGAACAAATCACAGCACATTTTGTGTACCCTCACTTAAAGATGGTGGAGTTATAGAAGGTCACAGCAGACAAACAAGAAACCTAGCTTATGAGACTCACTCATTTTCTTGGCAGGAGCTGGTGGGCACACCCAGCAGACACAGGATGAACTAAATGTCTGCCTCAGGTTCCTGAGGTCCCTGGTCTTTCCATCCTTCCCAGATTTGAGATTTCTTTTCCCATAGCTGCACAAATATCTAAAATTTCCATAAGTTCATTTTCAAGCAGGAAACCTATTTTAGGCAAACAGGCTTTTCTGGGTCCAAAATTCCTTTACCTAGAACCTCCAGGGATGCAAAGAACATGAAAGGTTTCACGAATAACACAACGAAAAGACAAAAGTCATCCAGAAAGGTCAGTCTGCTTTCCTCACAAGTGTGACGTGCCTTTCCCTCGGATAGATTTCTGTGTTCCCTTTTGAAGGCGGTAGCAGCTTTGTTTAATATTTTCCCAGAGATCACAGCTCAAACTTATTATAAACTGCTCCCCTAGGAACATACCTGATACAAATGCTTACCTACTTATTTTTACTGTAATCCTCCAAACATCTGTAATTACATTTGCCATCATATCACCCACAATCTGCCCTGTCTTCCAGCCAATGCAAATGCCATCTCCTAGAGGAGAATGCTGGCCTAGGCCAAGATCTCTTCTGGGTGCTTCTGTGTCTTTCAAGCTATCCTGTGCTGGTCCATTTTTCTACATTGCCTCTGTGTTATCAACATCATGAAGGTCACTAAGGTTATAGAGAAACTAAAACTGTCCAGAAGTGATTCCAGTGCACCGCCAGTAGATCCCAAAATCTGAGACTGCTCAATTCCCTGCCATAAAAATACACAGTAATTAAATATTATTACCTGTGCTCATTCTCATGTATATTTTAAACCATTACTTGTTTACTTATGTGGAGTACAAAGTAATCATATGTAAATACTTATTATACTTTATTGTTTAGGGAATAATGTCAAGACAAAATGCCTGCACACGTTCAGTACAGATGTGGATTTTTTTCAGATTATGTTTCCTCTGGTTGGTTAAATCTGCTCATGTAGAAACCGTGGATATGAGAGCAGACTATAATTAGTTCTGCGGGGCTTAGAAGACCAGAGCTTCTAAAATTTTAGCTGCCAAAAATCACCTTGAAAGCTTGTGAGATGTCGGATTTCCATCCCTACAGATCTGTTCCAGCGGTGGGGCCTGTGTGTTGGTATTTTTAGCGTGATGCTGCTGGTCCGGGGATGCACTTGGAATGACAAATGTGGACACAGAAAGCTTCACCTCGCATGATGAGGAAAGCTACGCTCCATCTCCTCTGGACATCAGGAAGGCTTTGCCATCATCGGAGGCTTAGTTTTCCTTGTAAGAAACCTAGTAAAATAATAAGTGGCTCTTGGTTCTTTAAAAATAGCGCTGAGAAACAGAAGGGTGAGAAATTGGAAGAAGGGAAAATGAGAGGGAGAGGAGTCTGCAGAGGAAAGGTGGTTAGCAAACTGTGCTTTACAAGCCCTCCAGGGGACTGTGATACAATCTGAGCTTTGAATAGCACAGCAGCTGAGAACTGATGGGGGACTGAGTGGTCTGAGGAGTGAGGTCACACGACTTCAAGTGCTGATTCTATTGCTTTGTGCTGTGTGATTGAAGTCCAGATGTTTACCTTCTCTGTGCCACATTTTCCTCCTTTCTCAAATGATAGGTGTCAGGATTAATCGAGGCAATGCATATAAGGAAGTTAGCTCAAGTAGTGATGTAGCGCTCAATTGATGACATGATTTTATAGTTAAATCTATATAGAAACAAGGTCATGTCCTCTCTATATAATAAAATGACTAGATATACTTTTTGCCTCAGGATACAAGATCATGGCTCATTAAATTTCTTATATTTCTCTGTACACATTTTTCTGCAATTAACATGAACTGATTTTATATCCAGAAGAAGCACTATAAAAATTATAGAGTTGGAGGAGAGAAAATATTAAATGAATTAAATGAAGGGATGAGACTAGCTATGGAATATGTAATGGCTTCCCATGGGCCTCCCTGCACCTTCTGTCAGTATTGTTAAGACCAAGTTCTTAGTTGTTGGCTTCTGTGTATACAGTGCAAGTTTAATAACTCTGATGTAATTCTATAGGAAGAACAATGCATTACCCTGTGGACGTGGAACCAAGATGATTGGAGTGAGCTGAACTCCATCCCTCCCTGTATCTATACAGTCAGCAGGTAAGCAAACATAGCTAGTCTAATGAGTAGATCATGACACAGACCCAACAGAACATAGAAAACCCATGTATGTGAAGTCTACTGTAGACCAGCCAGCCCCTAAGTGATCTACCTTTTGAGGTAATGTACCTGAACTCAATCCAAATTCATGACTTGTAGAATGTTAAGCTAAATAAATGGATCTGTTTTGAAATCACTGTTTGGGGGTCATTTGTTACACAGCAAAAGCTGACTAACACAATGAGTATACCTCAAAATGTGTCAGGGTGCCATTGTCCTTGTTCTGCCCTCCAAACCCAGCAGCCAAATTTCTTTTTATTTGGTTCTATTAGGAATTTTCTAGACCATCAATTGGGGACCAGCAGTATGAATAAGCAGCAGGCAGTAAGTAGAGCAGAAATAAAGCATGCTTTGAAGGCATGTCATAGAAGGAAGGAGCTGTCTGCTCATCCTCTAATACAAGAAAATAGGCCACGAGGAAAAAAAGAAAGCCTGACTTCATCTAAAATTTTCATATGGAATCTCCGGAGCAACCAGCGACTTTATTCTTAGCCTTTTCCTTTATGGAAGCTGAAATTTAATTCCAGTTAATACCTATCTTGGTCAGGAAGGAAATATTGAAGTTGAGCCCTAGGATAGAAAGAAGGGAGTTAGTAAAATAAAATTTTCATTTCCATTCCTTTCAGGAGCCTAAAAAATAATTGCTGTTGGGCTCAACCCAGGTGATACCACCAGTAAGAATGAGGGATAGTGAGGTGATGGTACCTGTTACCACAATACTGACAGCCATCCATTAGTGAGAACTCAGGGGCTGCATACAGGGCAGATCAGGGCCTTCCCCACCTCTTGAGAGAAGAAGAAATATCCTTGCTTCTGCCTTGAGAAATTGCCTGTTGTTTCCAATGTTGGGGTCAACTGGATCTTGTTTAGAAGGCACCAGGCCATCTTGATGGCTTACCTCATACAAACAGTGTCCAACATCTTTATTTCTGCAAGTGCTCTCGATGGCACCATGAGCATACTCCTTATAAACACACACACACACACACACACACACACACACACACACACACACACACACAGAAAACACACACAGAAAACGAGGAGGAACAGGAAGGCTAAACACCCCCCCTAGGTCATAGCCCATAGTACTTGTCCCTTAACTCTTACATGAAAATGACCAGATGCTAGGACACTGTTTGGGGCATGATAGGTGCTTGATAACTATTGTGCCTGATGGAGAATCGTGAAGCCCAAGAGGAGTGCAGTCCCAGGAGACCATGCCAACAGAATCAATCACATTGAATCATTGATTTATTCTCCCTTCTGTCCCTATCCTACCACAGAAAGGGTCATGCTTGTCATATCTTTTCTTTCTGGATTTCAAGGCATGAAATGAAAAGGTGGCAATTTGGTAGGATGTTTAGAATGCTTGTCTGGAAGAAGAGATTTCACAGCCAGTGTTCTGGTTTGTGTTCTGGGTGCACTGTGGATGAAGGCTGGGGTACTGATGGAGAACTTGTGTATGATGACTAGCAAAGGAACCCTCACCTGCCACTGCCAGGATTCTTACCTGTCTTATCAAAAATGTCCTGGCTCAGATAATGATGCTATCTCCACTGACAAGGAAAGCTTTGCAAGCACAATTTTCTCTCAAGTCCTTTTATCTCTTGCTTCTGCTCGGCTCCGCTGAGACACATGTACACACACACACACACACACACACACACACACACACACACACACTCCACATGTACTCACTATTCTCTCTTTTTCTGCAAACTAGGAAGTGTGATTCTGCCTTTGAACTATAGCAGCTCAGAAATGGCTTAAAATTAGGTTAGAATAATCAACCTGTCCACAGTGAAACCAATGGAATTCTAAGTTTCCTTACCAGCCTTGCAACAGAAATGGAGACATCTTATTTGGGCATAACATGAATTCCAATGAGTTCCTCAAATATTACCAACACTGGGGAACATTCAGTTACCCAGGCTAAAGGGCACATAGCTCTAAAGTCTCAGGCTTTGGTAAAGGCATATTCAAAATTCCAACCACAAAACAAATTAATATACATTTATTCCTTGCCAATATTAGAAGCAGAAAATGGTTTCTTCTTTTGAGAGGGGTCTCACTGTATAGCCCAGGCTGACCTCACACGTGTGGCCTTCCTGTCTTAGCCTCCAAAGAGTGTGATGATAGGCATATGCCTTTAATGCCCAGTAGAGAAGTGATGCTACGTGAGAAGAAGCTAGAAGGGCGAAAGCAGTGAATAAAGCTTCTGATTTACATGCTTTTTTAGGGGTTCCAAATATAGATGCAGTGGCAAATAAGCAAGCCATTGCATCAGATCATGAATCTGTTTAATTACCTATTTATTTCAAGCATGTATTAAATACCTACTGTGTGGGTAGGGCCTGTGTGTCTGAAAGAGGAATCTAATAGGAATCTTGTCACAGAGATATTGAATTCAAATGCAATGGTCTGGATCTGGGACAAAGCCAGGATGAGGATCTGAAGCTGATGCTGTAAAACTGAAACCTACACGCTGTCCTAGGAACAGAGATTTTGTAGAGCTCAAGATTCAAGCAAATATTTATTTCCCCAAACATGATTGGTAGCTAATCTAAGTTTTGAATCAGAAACTTTCTTGCATCAATATCGTGGCCTGAAAATTGTGAAAGGAAGATTGATTTTTTTAAGTGTGCAAGAAGGCAAAGCATGAATATGTGGGAGTTTTGTTTTATTTAATAATAATAGTACTTGGGCTGGAGAGATGGCTTAGTGGTTAAGGCATTTGCCTACAAAGCAGACGGACCAGAGTTCGATTTCCCAGTACCCATGTAAAGCCAGATGCACAAGATACATGTGTCTGGAGTTTGTTTGGAGGAGGCCCTGAGTGTCCATTCTCTCTCTCTCTCTCTCTCTCTCT